>ONZH01014761.1:0-35248 GCA_900303285.1 Rhinella marina | reverse complement strand
CCATTGCACCACCTGTTCACACTGCTCAGGCCTCAACAGCGGTGTAACCCACCCCCTGCTTAACTGTCCCATAAAGGCAGGGATTCTGGATGAACGGAATCCTGGCTGCCCCTCACCAGCACGCATTGTATCCCCACTGTCTTCAACAAGGCCCCCAACAGCATTTCCGCGCCCCCGTCCTCGTTCACGTCCAATTTCGCTAGCCCTCCGCATTTTTTTTTTTTTGTTACAATATTTGGCGTACACAGCCGTGTACTAACAGGTCAGACGGTGTGTATTAACACCACGTATATACAAGATTTTTGCAAGCACGCAGAACGCACAGTACAGGTGCCAAATAAAATGCCTTTTTTTAAATATTTCTAGGTACACAGCCGTGTACTAACAGGTCAGACGGTGTATATTAACACCACGTATATACAAGATTTTTGCAGGCACGCAGAACGCACAGTACAGGTGCCAAATAAAATGCCTTTTTTTTTATATTTCTAGGTACACAGCTGTGTACTAACAGGTCAGACGGTGTGTATTAACACCACGTATATAAAATAATTTTGCAAGCACGCAGAACGCACAGTACAGGTGCCAAATAAAAGGCCTTTTTTTTAAATATTTCTAGGTACACAGCCTTGTACTAACAGGTCAGACGGTGTGTATTAACACCACGTATATACAAGATTTTTGCAGGCACGCAGAACGCACAGTACAGGTGCCAAATAAAATGCCTTTTTTTTATATATTTCTAGGTACACAGCCGTGTACTAACAGGTCAGACGGTGTGTATTAACACCACGTATATACAAGATTTTTGCAGGCACGCAGAACGCACAGTACAGGTGCCAAATAAAATGCCTTTTTTTTATATATTTCTAGGTACACAGCCTTGTACTAACAGGTCAGACGGTGTGTATTAACACCACGTATATACAAGATTTTTGCAGGCACGCAGAACGCACAGTACAGGTGCCAAATAAAATGCCTTTTTTTTAATATTTCCAGGTACACAGCCGTGTACTAACAGGTCAGACGGTGTGTATTAACACCACGTATATACAAGATTTTTGCAGGCACGCAGAACAAGGTGCCAAATAAAATGCCTTTTTTTTATATTTCTAGGTACACAGCCGTGTACTAACAGGTCAGACGGTGTCTATTAACACCACATATATAAAATAATTTTGCAAGCACGCAGAACGCACAGTACAGGTGCCAAATAAAATGCCTTTTTTTAAATATTTCTAGGTACACAGCCGTGTACTAACAGGTCAGACGGTGTGTATTAACACCACGTATATACAAGATTTTTGCAGGCACGCAGAACGCACAGTACAGGTGCCAAATAAAATGCCTTTTTTTAAATATTTCTAGGTACACAGCCGTGTACTAACAGGTCAGACGGTGTGTATTAACACCATGTATATAAAATAATTTTGCAAGCACGCAGAACGCACAGTACAGGTGCCAAATAAAATGCCTTTTTTAAATATTTCTAGGTACACAGCCGTGTACTAACAGGTCAGACGGTGTGTATTAACACCACGTATATAAAATAATTTTGCAAGCACGCAGAACGCACAGTACAGGTGCCAAATAAAATGCCTTTTTTTAATATTTCTAGGTACACAGCCGTGTACTAACAGGTCAGACGGTGTGTATTAACACCACGTATATAAAATAATTTTGCAAGCACGCAGAACGCACAGTACAGGTGCCAAATAAAATGCCTTTTTTTTAATATTTCTAGGTACACAGCCGTGTACTAACAGGTCAGACGGTGTGTATTAACACCACGTATATACAAGATTTTTGCAGGCACGCAGAACGCACAGTACAGGTGCCAAATAAAATGCCTTTTTTTTATATTTCTAGGTACACAGCCGTGTACTAACAGGTCAGACGGTGTGTATTAACACCACGTATATAAAATAATTTTGCAAGCACGCAGAACGCACAGTACAGGTGCCAAATAAAAGGCCTTTTTTTTAATATTTCTAGGTACACAGCCTTGTACTAACAGGTCAGACGGTGTGTATTAACACCACGTATATACAAGATTTTTGCAGGCACGCAGAACGCACAGTACAGGTGCCAAATAAAATGCCTTTTTTTTATATATTTCTAGGTACACAGCCTTGTACTAACAGGTCAGACGGTGTGTATTAACACCACGTATATACAAGATTTTTGCAGGCACGCAGAACGCACAGTACAGGTGCCAAATAAAAAGCCTTTTTTTTAAATATTTCTAGGTACACAGCCGTGTACTAACAGGTCAGACGGTGTGTATTAACACCACGTATATACAAGATTTTTGCAAGCACGCAGAACGCACAGTACAGGTGCCAAATAAAATGCCTTTTTTTTTAAATATTTCTAGGTACACAGCCATGTACTAACAGGTCAGACGGTGTGTATTAACACCACGTATATAAAATAATTTTGCAAGCACGCAGAACGCACAGTACAGGTGCCAAATAAAATGCCTTTTTTTTTATATATTTCTAGGTACACATCCTTGTACTAACAGGTCAGACGGTGTGTATTAACACCACGTATATACAAGATTTTTGCAGGCACGCAGAACGCACAGTACAGGTGCCAAATAAAATGCCTTTTTTTATATTTCTAGGTACACAGCCGTGTACTAACAGGTCAGATGGTGTGTATTAACACCACGTATATAAAATAATTTTGCAAGCACGCAGAACGCACAGTACAGGTGCCAAATAAAATGCCTTTCTTTTATATTTCTAGGTACACTGCCGTGTACTAACAGGTCAGACGGTGTGTATTAACACCACGTATATACAAGATTTTTGCAGGCACGCAGAACGCACAGTACAGGTGCCAAATAAAATGCCTTTTTTTAATATATTTCTAGGTACACAGCCTTGTACTAACAGGTCAGACGGTGTGTATTAACACCACGTATATACAAGATTTTTGCAGGCACGCAGAACGCACAGTACAGGTGCCAAATAAAAGGCCTTTTTTTAATATTTCTAGGTACACAGCCGTGTACTAACAGGTCAGACGGTGTGTATTAACACCACGTATATAAAATAATTTTGCAAGCACGCAGAACGCACAGTACAGGTGCCAAATAAAAGGCCTTTTTTTTAATATTTCTAGGTACACAGCCTTGTACTAACAGGTCAGACGGTGTGTATTAACACCACGTATATAAAAGATTTTTGCAAGCACGCAGAACGCACAGTACAGGTGCCAAATAAAATGCCTTTTTTTTTAAATATTTCTAGGTACACAGCCGTGTACTAACAGGTCAGACGGTGTGTATTAACACCACGTATATACAAGATTTTTGCAGGCACGCAGAACGCACAGTACAAGTGCCAAATAAAATGCCTTTTTTTTTTTATATTTCTAGGTACACAGCCGTGTACTAACAGGTCAGACGGTGGGTATTTACACCTGGTATACAAAAAGGGTATTGCAGGCACACAGAACCCAGAACACTAGAGCCAAAGAAACTGTATTTAAAAAAAAAATGTACACAGCCGTATACTGCCAGAAGATCAGATGGTGCATATACACACTAGGTATATAACAGGGTTTTGCAGCCAAAAAGAACGCAGAACAGTAGTGCCAAATATAGTTTGGTATGTAGCAGAGCACCTAATACACCACTAATGCCTCTCTCTGTCCCTACTCCAGCAGCTATCCCTGAATACAGCAGCCGTTCTCTGCAGAGTGTATATGGTAGTAAAGCTATCACTGTACTGCACTATAGTAGCCCTGATAAGGGCTTTTAATCACGCTCCTGCCTGTCCAACAGCTAAAACCTATCTCTCCCTTCTCCAGCCTCTGTCCCTGACTAAGTTCACGCAGCATATGCGAACGAGCAGGAAGAGCTGAGTTTTTATGATTCGAGGTCACGTGGTTTTTCCAGCCAATCCATGTAGACGCCGTTTTCGCGCTGCCAGCGTGCTCTGCGGGCCTGTCATACCCCCCCTGCATGGTGATTGGTGGAAAAAGAGCGCCAGGGAAGGTGGGAGGGGAAACGAATTCTAAGTGCGCCATCGCCGTTATACTCGATCGAAATCGAGTATGCCGAATAGCGTAGTATTCGTTCGAATACCGGCTCGATCGAACACTACTCGCTCATCTCTAATTAGGATGCTTTTAAAAATCTCCCATTTTGTGGCTGTATTTTTATTTTTGAGGACTTTGTCCCAGTTAGTTAGGCCTATGGCCTCTCTTAGTTGGCTAAATTTAGCTTTTTTGAAGTTTGGTATTTTTGTTCCTCCCTGAAGAAACACTCTTTTGAATGACATGACAGTTGGAATGTTATTATGTTATGGTCACTGTTTCCCAGGTGTCCCCCAACCTGCACATCTGTTATTCTGTCAGGTCTATTGGTTAATACTAAGTCCAGTATGGCCGTCCCTCTAGTCGGGTCCTGAACCAGTTGGGAAAGGTAATTGTCTTTGGTTATTGCCAAGAACCTGTTTCCTTTATGAGATATACAGGTTTCAGTTTCCCAGTCTATATCTGGGTAGTTGAAGTCCCCCATAATAACAACCTCATTATGATTTGCGTTTAGTTTAGAAGTAGATTTTCTGTGGTCTCTGATATATTGGGTGGTTTATAATAAACCCCTATTAGTATTTTATTATTGTTTTTGGCTCCATTTATTTCTACCCACAGTGACTCCACATCTTCATGTCCCTTACTTATATCTTCCCGCAGTGTGGGCTTTAGACAGGACTTTACATAAAGGCAGACCCCTCCCCCTCTCCGGTTTTGACGATCCTTTCTAAAAAGATTGTAACCCTGTACGTTAACTGCCCAATCATAGCTATCATCCATCCATGTCTCAGTTACTCCCACTATGTCATAGTTCTCCTCACACATCACTAATTCCAGTTCACCAGTTTTATTAGCTAGGCTTCTGGCATTAGTGTACATACAATTAAGAGGTTGATGTATATTTCTTACCCTACACCTTTCCTTCTGAACTGTTCTAGTTCCTCCTTCCATTCCTCCCCCAGTTCTATTACCTTGCCCCAGGTCTCTATCTGCACTATCTTCCCCATCTATAATGTAGTTACCCTCCCCCCCAGTCCCTAATTTAAACACTCCTCCAGCCTTCTAGCCATCTTCTCCCCCAAAACAGCTGCCCCTTCCCCATTGAGGTGCAGCCCATCCCTACGGTAGAGCCTGTAGCCGACAGAGAAGTCGGCCCAGTTCTCCAAGAACCCAAATCCCTCCTGCCTACACCAGTTCTTGAGCCACTTGTTTACCTCCCTAATCTCCCGCTGCCTTTCTTGTGTGGCTCGTGGTACAGGCAGTATTTCGGAAAACACTACCTTGGAGGTCCTTGCCCTAAGCTTATGCCCTAAATCCCTAAAATCATTTTTAAGGACGCTCCCCCTACCTCTAACTTTGTCATTGGTACCGATATGGACCATGACTGCTGGATATTCTCCAGCCCCTCCCAGTAATCTGTCAACCCGATCCGCGATGTGCCGAACTCGAGCGCCTGGAAGGCAGCACACCATCCGACGATCCCGGTCTTTGTGACAAATTGCCCTCTCTGTACCCCTAATAATTGAGTCGCCCACTACCAGCACCTGTCTAGCCTGCCCTGCTCTCCTGGCCCCCTGCTTACTGGAGCTGACATTCCCCTGACTGGCAGAGGAAGCAAAAGTGATAACTGCATCCTTGAAAGGATTGTGAAGAAAAGGCCGTTTAGGAATTTGGAGGTGATTCACGAAGAGCGGACTGCAGTTATAGTCGGTTCTTCAAGAGCCACCACACCCAGACATATCCAGAACATGAGCTACAACTGTCGCATTTCTTGTGTCAAGCCACTGATGACCCAAAGACAACGTCAGAAGCGTCTTACCTGAACTAAGAGAAAAAAAGACGGAACTGTTCTGAAAGTTCTGTTTTTAGATTAAAGTAAATTTGTTTTATTGATTTGGAAATCAAGGTCCCAGAGTCTGGAGGAAGAGTCGAGAAGCACACAATCCAAGTTGCTTGAGGGCAAGAGTGAAGTTTCCACAATCAGTGATGGTTTGGGGAGCCATGTCATCTACTGGTGATTACCTCCATGCCATTAAATGCATTATCGCAAAATCATTTTACAGCAATAATGTCATTTTTGCACCCATATTGTTGAATACCGAGTTTTACAGATTTTTCAGCAAAAATTGCATTGTTACATCCCTGTCAGTGGATGCATTACTGTATCAGACATTTTACTACAAAAATTCAATTGCTATACATTTGATATTGAAAGCATAGTTCAAAGACATTTTACTGCAAACATTGCATTGTTATATCTGTTGTAGCGGATGCATTACTGCATCAGATTGTATAGTTTAAAGACATTTTACTACAAAAATTGCATTGTTATACATTGTTATATATGCAATTGAATGCACAGTTCAAAGACATTTTATTGCAAAAACTGCATTATTACCAAAGTAAATTGTCAATGCCAGTGTGTAGTGTGTTTATAGAAGGGGGACACCCTTTCAATTTTGTTTGCACCATTTAATAATCTGTTTACCAAACCTGTGACTTTTCATTTATAGGCCTCATAATAAAATGTCTGAAAAACAAGTGCAAAATAAAAGACCCAGACCTCATCATTTCAGAGTCAGAATGTGGTTAGTAGCAGCACCAGCCATCCACCCAATAGTAGTAGGTAGGTATGAGCGAAACTTTGTAACCGAACTTTGAAAAAGTTCGTAACGAATCTGGTAAAAAAAAAAACGGCGACGCAAAACTGTACTTTTTTCACAGAATAGACCAGGATACAAGGGATTATTACTCCTATAATCCCTTGTATCCTGGTTTTCTGTGAAAAAAAAATGTGTGACGTCACCCCACAGCCCCTGAAGTGCCTGAGCGCGCCGACATCTTGTCAGTGCTTCGCCAGACATCAGAGAGAGAGGAGCTCAGCATTAGATAGAGAGAGAAAAGATATAGATAGATAGATAGCCAAACAAGTAGATAGATACAGGGAGAGATAGAGAAGGAATAGAAAGGGTTAGTGAGAGAAGCAGGAGAGAGGAAGAGAAAGCTAGATATAGAAGATAAGGTGATACATAGGGAAAGAGGCTGAGAAATCAAGAGATAGGTAGAGATAGGGAAAGATAGGCATCTAAATAAAAAAATTGTGAGATCTAGGGAGAGATAGGGAGAGAAAAAAAGAAATAGGGAGAGAAAAGTGAGATAAGAGTCAGGACAGGTAGCATTCCTGTCCCGTGACCGATAGTACACGCTACACTTTGCTGCTCTGCTGGGTGCCGTCAACCCCGTTTAGCCGCAACAAAGAAAGTTAAAAAAAAAGTAAAAAAAAAAGTTATAAAAAAAGTTTAAAAAAAAAAGTTAAAAAAGTTATAAAAAAAGTTAAAAAAAAAAGTTAAAAAAAATAAATAAAGTTTAAAAAAGTATAAAAAAAAATACTTCATTTCATTTTCCCCCATCCAAATGAAAATATGTCCAAGCGTCCTACTTCCAGCACTTTCCAGGCACGGAGTGCAACAGCAGGCGGTGAGGGTAGGAGAAGTGGCAGCACCAGGCCCGGTGGCAGCCGGGGTAACAGGGTGCAGCTACCCCTGACGCCCACTGGGCATGTAAGAACCACACAGCCAGCGGTTCTAGATTGGCTTACCCAATCCTCCAGTTCCACCGCCCAAAGCTCCCAAACGAGGAGTCAAGCATCGGCTGGATCATCCGACACCACCCTTACATGGGACAGTCAGCGAGAGTCCTCTGCCCCGTCTCCTGTTATTAGAATGCCACTCACCTTTGGGGCACCTTCTGCCAGGGAACTCTTGGCAAACCTTGATCTGCCCTTGTAGTCTCTACCACTTTTTAGTGATGAGGAGGAGGAGGAAGTCCACCAAAGTCAGCGGGTGGAACATACTGAGACTCCAGAGGATGTGTTGGCTATAAGCAGTCAACAGAGCCAGGGAGGGGCATCCAGTGCCACACCTGATATCCTGTCCCAGCCACCGGAGGAAAGTAGCAGTGGTGCAGAGTTTGATGATGATGTTGCTGATCGGACGTGGCGCCCTCAAGCAGCATCATCCTCATCGTCAGGGGAGGAAATAGAGGTGCCATCGACGCAGCAACATCCCACTGTTGCAAGGAAACTAGGCACAAGAGGGAGGGGTAGAAGAGAAGCTACCAGGCAGAGATCACCCTTTCAAAGCCTTGGTCCTGAGAGGGCACCCTCAGGCAGCAGTGGCAGTCAGCAGCCAGCAAGACCCCCCGTGGCTGTCAGCAAACCATGGTCCTCTGTCGTCTGTGCAGTTCTTCCGCCTGGGGAAAGATAAGCACATCGCTTTGTGCCTGCAGTGCAATGAGAGGGTCAGTCGTGGTAGGGGTGATAATCTCGGGACAACATCGATGCGAAAGCATATGGAAAGGCAACACCAACAGGCCTGGAAGAACCGTGACCCCAATACCACCTCCTGTCAGGATGCACCATACACTGCAGATCCCATCATGCAGCATCCTCTCAGTGGAACTCAGGGCTCGTCAGCCTCAGGTGCCAGCACCAGCACTGCAGTGTCACTGCAGTGTCACTGCCATCTACACCGCTAATGAGGCAGCAATCCGTGACTGAGTCCATGGGCAGACGTCAGGTCTATTCCAGCAGCCATCCCATGGCCCAGAAACTGACCGGACACCTGGTTTAGCTGCTGGTGCTTCAGTCCCTGCTCTTCAACCTTGTGGACTCCCAGCCTTTCAGGGATTTCATGGCGTGTGCGCACCCCAGATGGCAAGTCCCCAGCCACCACTACATCTCTGGCAAAGCTGTCCCATCACTGCACAGTTATGTGCAGAAAAAGGTTGGCGACTCATTGGGACTCTCGGTGTCCAAGACCGTGCACCTGAGTGCTGATGTCTGGTCCTCAAATTATGGGCAAGGGCAGTAACATGTCTGTTACGGCCCATTGGGTCAACATCCTCTCAGAAGACCATCAGGAAGTTGGCCCATTCTTGCCACTGTCACCTCCACGGTGCTTTAGGGGGCCAGCAGCAGGAAGCACAAGTTCTGCCTCCACCACCTTGCAACCATCCGCCGCTTTTACTGCAGTCCAACCTGCCCTGGTGTCTTACCACCGATGTCAGGCCCGGCGCTCTCAGGCTGTCCTCCATTTGGTGAGCCTGGGTGAACGGAGCCAGAGTGGGCAGGAGCTCCTCCGGACCATCAGGGAGGAGATAGATGAATGGCTGACCCCATGTCAACTAACGGTGGGAAGTGTGGTAGCAGACAATGGGAGGAACATTGTCTCTGCAGTGCAGCAGGGAGGGCTGAGTCATACACCTTGTATGGCACATATGATAAACCTCATAGTGCACAGGTTTCTTCCATCATTTGCACTACAAGACCTTATGAGGATGTCACGCAGAGTGTGCAAAAGCTTCAACCACTTCTACACTGCAAGGAACACCCTGCTCAGGATCCAGAGACAGCGCAGTCTGCCCCAACATCGGCTAATCTGCGACGTGCCAACACGCTGGAATTCTGCCCTCCATATGCTGGACGAGCAAAGGTCAGCCGTTACAGACTACCTCATGGGGCAATCAGGCAGCTTCAAGCCACACTGCGACTTCAAAGTCACACACTGGCAGATGATGCGTGAAGTCTGCCAATTGTTGATCCCTTTTGAGGACGCGACTCTGTTTGTGAGCAGGCATGACTATGGGATCAACAATATCATCCCACTCGTCCATCTTCTGGAAAATGCGCTGAAAACCATCATCAGCGAGGATTCCCAGGCCACCACTCCAAGGCTGAACATCGCCTTGAGCCCAGAGATGGATGAAGTGCAGATGGAGGGTGAGGAGGAGGAAGATGTCTACGCCCAACTATTCCACACACTGCCACCTGGCTTCTCTGCCTCTCAATCACAGGAGGAGATTGAGGATGAGGTGGTAGAGGAAGAGGAGGAAGACCCCAGCAGACCCTGGAACTATACCGAGGACAGTGGAGAGGACAGGTGCTCATTGTCCTTGGTGCAGATGGCAAGGTGCCTGTGGGAGTGTCTCAGGAATGACAGCCGGATTGTGGACATCCGCCAGAGGGACAATACTGGCTGGCCACCCTGGTGGACACTCGCTTCCGCCGCAAAATGGCAGAATTTTTCCCGCCATCAGAGAGGGAGGCAAAACTGGTGTACTACCGGGACCTACTCACCAGTCAGTTGGTCTCAACTTACCAGCGAGACCAGCCAGGTTCCCAGACAACATCCTCTCAGGGGGAACCAGCGCGCTCCACTACCACCACCACTAGTGGAGGCGTGAGAAGTCGATGAGCGATTTCATGCAGCCAGCTGCTGAAGAGGGGACACAACACCGGACTCATGGCGTGGACCAGCATGAGCTCACCCACCAGGTCACTGCCTACCTGGATTGTACCCTGCCCCAAAGTGTCACCGACCTCGTGCAGTACTGGGCAGAGAAACTGGACATTTGGCCTCAACTGGAGTTTTCTTTGGCTCTGCTGTCCTGCCCAGCCAGTAGTGTTGCGTCAGAGAGGGTGTTCAGTGTGGCGGGTAACATCATAACACCGCAGAGAATGAGGCTCTCTTGCCACAGTGTTGAGATGCTGACTTTTCTAAAGATGAATCGTGCCTGGATTACATCGGATTATACCACCCCCCTGCCTGATGTGAATGACTAAGTCATCAGTCACCCGTCTTGCATGGCAATCCGTGTGTCCAAGAAACTGACCTTAATATCCTAAATATGCGCCCAACGTAAAAATCCGTAATTTAACTTATTAAGTAATGATCCCCCCTTAGACCCCAAATTAAACAAAATCACCTTAAAAATTCCCTACTTAATTCGGATACATTTGAATAAACAGAACCCCATCTCCAAATTTAATGCCCATGGTGTGTTGACCATTTAACATCTCCACACCAGCTTAATGCCTCACACCGGTGCACCGTCCAACCCATACCCCAAGAACAGTACCATCCCTAAAATAATCCCCACGACTATGCTTCACAAAGTGGGAATTTCACCTTTTCTGAACTATAGCCGTGGGGTTCTATCCCTGGCACCCGTGCCAAGGAACACTACTCACCGTTTTGTGAGCGGGTACTGACTGTTCTTGAGGTATTTTGTTGAGATCATGAGAGTAGTAAAATCTCGCACCGCAAATCCCGATGGGGTTCTTCTCTGTGCGAATGATTTCACGCCTCTCATGCAGTCACGCGTGGAATAAGGCTGCCTATGGGGTATATATCACAGAGGCTGCTGTCCTTCAACTGTGATATAAAAAACCTCCACAGTTAGTTACAGCAACAAACAGTTGCTGAAAGGCAGGTTAACTTGCCTTATTTACGGGTGCCTTTACAATGGGATGCTTTTTTGGGGTTCTCTGCTGCCTAAAATCCACAGCGCATCGTTGGCTGATTTTATGCCACCTTTAGTACTATGGGGCTGGACGCAAATACCCAGTTCAGCGCAGAACTGCGTATGTCCGGACGGCACCATAGTACTGAACGCCGTTTGGTGAACGGTATAAAAATGCCCTGTGGATTTTACTCAGCAGACCCGCAGCCACATGTGAAGGTACCCATAGGGTGAGGTTTTTTGGGAGTGACCAAAGAGAGGGCGGGAAGGTCACTCCCATACCCCATCAGGGGTTTTTCCCCTACCCACTTTAAAAGATAAGTCCAGGCAATTAATAACTTTCTGTGCCCTTACTTGAACCAGAAACTTATAAATTGCCCAGACTTATCCTTTAAAGGGAACCTGTCATCTCCGAAACACCCCCTGAACTAGAGTAAGCGTTGTATAGTGTAAGTGATGCTTAATCCAAATATGTAAGTTTTATCTTCATACTCACTTCCATTCCGACGCTGTGCTCCCACAAACCTGCAGTAAAATGCACTCAGTGGACTCCGGTGCTCACTCACATAATGGAGAGGACTCAAAGAAGAGTCCACTGAGTGCATTTTATTGCAGGTTTGTGGGAGCACAGCGTCAGAATGGAAGTGAGTATGAAGATAAAGCTTACATATTCGGATTCAGCATCACTTACACTATACAACGCTTACTCTAGTTCAGGGGGGTTCCGAGATGACAGGTTCCCTTTAAGCCAGCTGGTGACAGCACTAAAAAAAACACAAAAGCATACATCCATTGGGTTGGGCGCTACACTCGGTTAGGACATCAAACTGGTGTAACAAAGATATATATATATATGTCTCGCCAACAGCCATAGGCCCAGATTCAACAGGTTTGACACCAGAGTAGTTGCGTCAATTTGTAAAGCGAGTGCCAGTGAGGTGTCCATTTCATGAAAATTGGACACGTATTTTTGGATAATGGAACTGGCGTAAAGCCTTCTTGAATCTGTGCCTTTTTAAATGTCCTTTCTTCACCTCATGGATTCTGTGGGTGAGGTTGTTTGTCTATTTAACCGTACCCATATCCTACTAGACTAGCTGTAATGTTAGAGGGTTTTTTTTAACGTTGACTGTCCTGTGCTGAACTCTACATCAACATTTTGTCATGTATAAAAACTGATTTTTACAAGCGTGCATATTCTTAGCTTCCAACTTCAGTTCTCTGTACTAGGCCCTTCTGGGTCCAAAAGAATACTGCTCCTACTAATGCCCCCACCGTCAATTGTCTATTTGGAAACATACTGGGTGCAATCAAGAGCTGCTGAAGCTGCCTCCTCAACTTGTCTCTTCTCAACCATACTGGCCTGGGTGCTATCAAGTGCTGCTGCCTACTCCTCCGTCAATTGTCTGTTCTCAACCATACAAGCCTGGGTGCTATCAAGTGCTGCCGCCTCCTCCTCCGTCAATTGTCTGTTCTCAACCATACTGGCCTGGGTGCTATCAAGTGCTGCCGCCTACTCCTCCGTCAATTGTCTGTTCTCAACCATACTGGCCTGGGTGCTATCAAGTGCTGCCGCCTACTCCTCCGTCAATTGTCTGTTCTCAACCATACTGGCCTGGGTGCTATTGTTGAGGTAGCAACTAATATTGCTTTTTTGGGGTTCAATCAGTCACTCCGAATTAAACAGGCATGAGTGTACACTTATCTAAGAAAAGACACTGACACAATATATATAGTTCAGCATCAGATCTATGACATGCCTCGTGGCTGCTGTCTCTATAGCTCTGAAGTTCCTCTTTTATTATAACGGTACATATCTTCACAGAAAAAGGAGAAGGGGCGTAAGCATGCAAATAACTAATAATGTATATATCTTCTTGTACTCCTACGTGGTCTTGATTGGGCAAGGAGCCTCATGCCATCCTGCATCACTGCCTTGAGAAAGAGATAAGGCCCACGTGTAGATAAGAGTACAGGCGCCATCTTAGACCTGTTGCATCAGCTAAATATGAATACATTTTATGCAAGCTTTATAAAGACTACAGAGTATAAAAGTATAAAAGTATATAAAGGCACATTTGTTCTTGTCTCATCACATTATCCGGGATATTGAATTCACATTATCCTGAAGACGTGGGAAACTCAGGATTTGCAATAGAATACATTACATTAAGTCCATATACCTCGACAGTCCCCCCTACATACTGATGTTTTCCACGTCTGACCCTACCTAAACAATACCAGGATATAGACATTCTATACAGCTGCATAAGCATTTACAAAGCTGAGATATATATATATTTGTATAGCATTAAATACATGTATATACAAATGACATAACACTGTGAGGGGAAAATTCAGTATTTCTACCGGTCTACCTTCACACTATCAAGTGCTGCTGCCGCCTCCTCCTCCGTCAATTGTCTGTTCTCAACCATACTGGCCTGGGTGCTATCAAGTGCTGCCTCCTCCTCCTCCGTTAATTGTCTTTTCTCAACCATACTGGCCTGGGTGCTATCAAGTGCTGCTGCCTCCTCCTCCGTCAATTGTCTGTTCTCAACCATACAAGCCTGGGTGCTATCAAGTGCTGCCTCCTCCTCCTCCGTCAATTGTCTGTTCTCAACCATACTGGCCTGGGTGCTATCAAGTGCTGCCGCCTACTCCTCCGTCAATTGTCTGTTCTCAACCATACTGGCCTGGGTGCTATCAAGTGCTGCCGCCTACTCCTCCGTCAATTGTCTGTTCTCAACCATACTGGCCTGGGTGCTATCAAGTGCTGCTGCTGCCGCCTCCTCCTCCTCCGTCAATTGTCTGTTCTCAACCATACTGGGTCCAATACAGTACTATTACTGCTGCTGGTTCCACTGTCAAATGTCTGTTTTCCACCCTACTGGGTCCAAGGCAATGCTGCCGGTGTTGCCAACTTGCACTTTGTGTCCTATGTCCCGTGTAATCACTTACACCTTGGCTAATGTGTACCTGTTCTGGGGTGCACAAGGTCTAATTAAATGGTACACCTGTCTGTCTTCTGACCTGTGATGTCACTGAGACCGCATCGACTTCAACGCAGCCTATTCTTGGGCTGGTGCCACGATCTACCGTGTGTTTTTGGTGCTCTGGCATGACATGGACTGCTCCAGCGGACATCTTCAATGCTGTCAAATGTTGTCGACATGGCTGTCGACGACTATTTTTGCACTTTGATTTTTTCCACTTTTTTCATTGTAATAGCAACTGCAACTAAACGAAACTATACCCTATCAGACTCCCACTATTGTAGCTACAATTATTCAGCCATTATAGCAAGGTTCGTTTTAGGTTCGGTTCGTACGAATCCGAACTTCACGAAAGTTCACCGAACCGAACTTTTCAAAAGTTTGCTCATCCCTAGTAGTAGGCCACAGTTCTCCCTAGCCTCCCATAGGCTCCACATTATTATTGAGGACAACAAGAATGAGGTTGTGGACTGGATGGTTCTCTCCTTCTCTCAGTCACAACAGGATCATGTGGATGTCACTTCTGAGTCTAACACCGTGCTTTGGAGACAGGGGTCATAGCATTCCTCCCTCTCCTCCTTTGAATCTCCAGAGAAGCTTTTCGGTTGCATCCTGCACAGTCCTCTCCTAGTGGGGAGCCTTATTTTTTTCCTAAGAAGAGGCAAAAAAAGCCCATGTGCTGTGGTAGATACTCAAGATAGTGTCCTAGTTCATGACTTGTGTGAGAACATTGTGTGTTTGGACTGCCATGAGGAGGTGGTTCAGGGGGAGATGGGGGACCACATGCATAGCTGTGTTGTTAGTAGTGGCACTTGTAGCCATGTTGGTGGCAGAGGCAGTGGTAGAGACAGCAGCACTCTGGGCAAATACAGAGCAGGGAATTGGGAGGGACCCAAGAACCCGCCTATGACATATTGCTGTCCAGGGGTGCACTGCCAATTAGGCAGTGCCACCTAGGGACAAGTGGGGGCAGCTGCAGATGGTGTGATAATCATAGCGCCAACTGGGCTGGGCAGCATACAGCCAGAAGAAGCCTGTATCCTGCACTGCATCACTGAGCAAGCATTTGAGTTTATTATTTTTATTTAGCAACATGCTGTTGGACCACCAGAGAAGGCAGTAATATAACTTGGGGAAGCACTATGGGGGCATTGAAATTTTCTTGTACTAGCACAAATTATAGGAGGGGCACTATGAGGACATTGGTTCCGCTGGGGGCACTAAGAGGGGGTATTTTTGTATTGATAAGTTATAAGGGGCAAACATTAAAGGGACACTATGAGAAAATTTGTTCTACTAGGAACACTAAAAGGGGGCAGTTTTGTACTGGCACAAGTTATAAGGGGACATTTGTGTACTGGCACATATTTTAAGGGAGCATTTTCGTACTGGTGCACATTATAAGGGTTTTCTTTGTACAGTTCACATTATAAGGGGGTATTTTTGTATTGGTGTATATAATAAGGGGCGGTTCTTTTGTACTGGCACACATTATAAAGAGGGTTTGGTACTGGCATATATTATAAGGGAGTTTTTTTTTTGTACTGGCACGCATTATAAGGGGGTATTTTTTTGTACTAGCTTACATAAGGGGGAAACTTTTTCTAATGGCACCCATTTTAATATTTCTACTGGGGTTGTTATGGTGGGCTTTATTACCGCTGGGGGCTATGGGGAACATCATTACTAGTATGGGCACTATTACTTCTGGTGCACAATGGGGGCATTATTACTATTGGGGGTACTGTTAACACTAAGTGCACTCTGGCAGAGAATTATTACTAGTTGTGGGATTTTTAAGCTGGTATAGTATCAGCTTACCACAATTTTTTTGGGGGGTCACTATGTTTATGTCACTATTAGTGTCAGGGGTGCCATTAGCTGGAAACAGTTATTTTTTAGGGCACTGTGTGCCAATAATTATTGATGATGGAAAAATAGGAAACTAAGATGTTTGTCAAACTCCGCAGAGACAAGAAATAGCTGAAAGAAATCATCATGGAAGACTGGTCAAAATGTAGATGAGGAGGAAAGACAATGTCTACATCAGAGGAGACATCCCTAGATGTAAGAGGTAGGTAGTGCTGTATTACCTTATATGTTTTGTAGCGCTGTAATTTTCCAAGTATCATCTCAGGCAGCAGAAAGACTAGGCACACCCCTGTCACAGTCTGATAAAAGTGGAGTGGAGGGTGAGGATGACGATGATTGTGTATTGGACAGGACCTGGGAGCCAAATCAGGATGTTGAGAAGAAGGGAACATCAGAGGAGGGGGGTGGTGGCAATAAAGAGCAAGGTATGACCAGAACCTCCCAAAAACTGGCAGGTCCAGATCTGCTTCTATGGTCAGCTTGAGAACTGGTAAAGCTGATACTGTGTGTGCAGGATCAAAATTTGAGAGACCTAAGCCAAACTTGGCCATTGCTAGCTCTGTGCGAGTATCTGCCATCTTCCAGTTTTTCTCCACAGTGCTAGAAGAGAAAAGCATTGCTGAGTGCAATATCTGCAGGATTAAAATAAGCCATGGGCATTCAAACACAAATGCAGGCACCAGGGCTGTATTGTAGCACATGACGCGGCATCACCTGATCCCGTAGGAAAATAGAAGTAGACAGCTAGGGCAACAAGAGATTCCTCCTTCACCCGGTCTTCTTTGCGCCAGCCAGGCTGCATCCATGGGCAGTACAGTTCCCTTGTCTTCATCAGCATCAGTTACTGCTTCTCCCTCTCATACTCCTACTCCACATCAGCTATCAATAGGAAACAAATCTATATACCCAGCAATCCACTAGTGCACAGGATTAACTCCTACTGGCCAAGTTGCTGGTGGTGCAGTCACTGAGTAACAGCTGGATTCTGCTGCCTTCATAGAACTGATGGTCTGCGCTCAGCCTCACCGAAAGATACCTAGCATTATTTCTACAAAAAAGCCATCCCTGCATTGTACTCTCACATGGTGGAGAATGTGGGCAACTCTTTGCAATTCTCACTGTGCAGCAAGGTACACACCACCATGGACATCTGGAGCAGCTGTTATATGTGTCTTTAATGGCCCTCTGGGTAAACATTTTGTGTGGCAGCAATGAGGCAGCTTTGAGAAAGGCCAGGTCCTATTGACACCTCCACATTTGTGTTGGTCTGGTTCCAACACCAGATACTTACTTGTTACTCCTATTCCCCCTCCAGCAAACATAGCGCTGGCTGTTTTATCACCAACTCTGACTGGGCAAGGTGGTCAGGGCCAATGGCAGGAACATTGTGGCTATGCTGCATTTGGGGGAAATAACACATTCTCCCTGCATAGCGCACGTGATAAATTTAGTCGTGCAACGATGTTTGAAAAAGTGCTGTGGCTTGCAGAGGGTTCTGGCCATGTCCAGGAGACTGTATTTGCATTTCAGCCATTCTTATGTGGCAAGGAAAGCACTGCTGGACTTGAAGCGACAGAATGGTCTGCCATTGCTCCGCATAATCTGTCATGTACCAACTCATAGGAATTTCACCTTGCATTTGCTAGAGTGCACCAGACCACCTCATCAAGGAGCACATATTGTTTCAAGGTCAGGCAGTGGCAGCTCATCAGAGATGCCTGTTGCATATTTAGGCCCTTCAAAGAGGCCACCAGATTTGTTAGTAGGGGCAACTGTGGTATCAACAATGTCACACCCCTGATATTTACGTATCTTGGAGCAGGTAATCACACTGATGCAACAAGGGACAGCAGAAGAAGAACAGCTAACGCATTTTGTTGGTTTCAATGTATCTGTTGGGCACTCACATTAAGAAAGTCCCATGGAGGAGGATGAGTTGCTTGTGCAGGAGGACAAGGCTGATGAAGATGATGATAACGACACCAGCCACAACAACTGATCATCTCAGTGGGTGCTGGAGCTGGAAAAAACTGGGTCCTCTGCCACATTAGCAAAAATAGTAAGCTGTATGCTTGCTTGCTTATGTGTGTGTATATATATATATATATATATATATATATATATATATATATACAGTGGGGGAAAAAGTATTTAGTCAGCCACCAATTGTGCAAGTTCTCCCACTTAAAAAGATGACAGAGGCCTGTAACTGACATTATAGGTAGACCTCAACTATGAGAGACAAAATGAGAAAACAAATCCAGAAAATTACATTGTCTGATTTTTAAAGAATTTGCAAATTATGGTGGAAAATAAGTATTTGGTCAATAACAAAAGTTCATCTCAATACTTTGTTATATATCCTTTATGGCAATGACAGAGGCCAAACGTTTTCTGTTAGTCTTCACAAGGTTGGCACACACTGTTGCTGGTATGTTGGCCCATTCCTCCATGCAGATCTCCTCTAGAGCAGTGATGTTTTGGGGCTGTCGCTGGGCAACACGGACTTTCAACTCCCTCCAAAGGTTTTCTATGGGGTTGAGATCTGGCGACTGGCTAGGCCACTCCAGGACCTTGAAATGCTTCTTACGAAGCCACTCCTTCATTGCCCTGGTGGTGTGCTTGAGATCATTGTCATGCTGAAAGTCCCAGCCATGTTTCATCTTCAATGCCCTTGCTGATGGAAGGAGGTTTGCACTCAAAATGTCACGATACATGGCCCCATTCATTCTTTCATGTACATGCATCAGTCATCTTGGACCCTTTGCAGAGAAACAGCCCCAAAGCATGATGTTGCCACCTCCATGCTTCACAGTAGGTATGGTGTTCTTTGGATGCAACTCAGCATTCACTCTCCTCTAAACACGACAAGTTGTGTTTCTACCAAACAGTTCTACTTTGGTTTCATCTGACCATGACATTCTCCCAGACAGAGGAGCCTCTTAAAGAAGAAGTTACAGGTCTGTGAGAGCCAGAAATCTTGCTTGTTTGTAGGTGACCAAATACTTATTTTCCACCATAATTTGCAAATAAATTCTTTAAAAATCAGACAATGTGATTTTCTGGATTTGTTTTCTCATTTTGTCTCTCATAGTTGAGGTCTACTTACGATGTCAATTACAGGCCTCTCTCATCTTTTTAAGTGGGAGAACTTGCACAATTGGTGACTGACTAAATACTTTTTTTCCCCACTGTATATAATTCACATGACGCAATCTGATGATTAATGGATAGCCATGCTTTTAGACCCTCACTATCAAAGGACACTATAAAATTGAAAACAAAACCAGAATATTATTTCTTAGGGGTGGGGGGGGGGGGAAATTGGACATTTAAGAAAACCATTGGGGATCTTGTGATCTTACTTATGTACTTTAACAGTTTCTCAATTTCTCCAGTAACAAGCAGCATCCACGATAGAAGCATATTGAAGGTTTGCATTTTTTAATATTTTGATAAGCAAAATATATACATTTTTTAAGACCAGCGGTTCATATGCCAGTTTTGAAATGGTTTCAGATGGTTCAAAATGAATAAAAAGAAATCTATGCCTGATATGAGCAATGTCGGGCAAGCTTACTCCTTGTTAACCCTGCCCACTTTTTTCACCACTTTTCTAAGATGGTGATGATAATAGGCTTCATAAATTCCCCACAATGTTTTTCCAGTAGTTTCATTTATTTCTATGGTCTAGTGCTCTGTCTTTACTTTGTAACCTACATAGAGAGTATTGAACAGTCAATACATTGACCGCAGGTCTAATATAAACAGGAAGCATCTAGGATATAACATGCATCACATTAGAAGAAGGTTTGTAAAAGAAGCAGGAACCTGTACGTAGTTCAGTATTTCACAGGAACTCTTTATTCATGTTAGCATAGCATTTCTTTACTGTACCCTGGACAAGAATCTTTAGGGGGAAAGTTTAGATGATAAGGCAAATGGTAGCTAAATTTAAATACTAAATCGAGTTAAATGACAGACAACAAAAAATATAGTTAACTCTTCTTTTTTGGAACAGTTTGAGCAAATATATAGTAGTAAGAAACAGTAACAGGAAGTCTCCATTTTTGTATATAAATATATCTAGCACAGTATGCAACTGAAGGCTGTTTCTTTTACCAGTCTTTACTATTAGCCTTCCTTCATGCCAGGTGTCCTTTTAGGCTACTTTTATACTTACGGTAGCCTTTTCTAGGCAGGCTGTTCTGCAGTACCAAGGCTCCACTGTGTTTCCCTGTAGTGTAGGTATCGGTGTCCAGCCGGTTTGGATGCAGATTTGCTTGCAGTGGATAGCATATTGCCATTGCTCTGTGCTGAGGACCAGAATGCCAAAACTTTTTTCTAGGTTTATTGCAACTTTGCATGTCTAACATTATTTGTTGCTGTTTTTTGTACTCATTGCTAGTCGCCATCTACATGTAGAGTGTAAGGAGGAGAAACTGTATCAGCAACAGGTCAGTGAACTGTTGCAAAGAAGATGATTGATATCCAACACTTGTGAGGAGGAGTTTTGGGAGGTTTCGCTCCTTTGTTTTAACATGATGTAATATATTTTGTTGTTTTGGACAAGTGCTGGATATCAATAATTACCATGTTATGTGTGGGTAGAGCTGATATTCTCCTTGTCTGAGGGTGTTCAAATATTATAAGAGGGGGTGAGTCTAGGAATATGATGTATATTAGCATATCTATCTGAGCACACAAGCACAACAACCTCCATAATAATAGCCAGGGTGCCCCCACAGTAAGTGAGTAGATAGAGTCCCTCAATACTGTGGGAGAGTCAATAACAAAAGAATACCCCTAGAGTCAGTGACTGGTCAGGGCTCCTCCTAATGGCATGGAGAATGTCTCTCTGGGGTATTTAAAGTACAATATATGTGATGTACATAGGGTTATTAATCAGTTCCCAATCACCCATAGACTACATACATCCAGGTAGTCAGCATATTGTCATGATCAGCGAGTGTGGACCCACTGTGTCACGTGACCGACCTCCTCTAAGGGCATTGTCTAAGAGAACTCCTTGTCCTTCACAGTACCCCAGATGGTGGGGATAGACTTTCCCGAGGAGAACATCAGATCGCTACATCAAGACATAGTCACACAAGAAAAGGGCCAGGGCAGGCAGCACAGGTCAGGCAATCCGGGTCAGTAACAGTAGAGTCAAAACAGAACAGGTAGGGATCAGAGAGGTATGCGACTGGAAGCAGACAGCAGATTAAATGGCTGCGGAGAACAGTGCTCACCCAAACAGAGAGCCCGGGCCTGCGGTGGTGAGTAGGGGTGTATAAACTTTCAGCTATGTTACACATATATCTCTGCATGGACATTTTAAAACGTCCCTGCAGAGATCGCAGCTGCACAATCCCAGCGGTCATGTGATTGTTGGAGGCCAAAAGTCTACAAGAGCTGCTGGGTCTTTGTCTTCAGTGAGGTTGTATAGCGCTGCACAACCTCTCTTAGGACTTAATTTCTTAATTTCCCCTTGTAACTCGGGCTAATATATCAGCAATAAAAAAAAAAAAAACAAATTTAAATGTCCCCAAAGGTCTCTAAAGTTAATGGTCTCCCAAACGGACAAAGTGTAAAATAAAAGAAATAAAGACAAAATAATAATAAAATAAGCGACCGTAAAAGGGGACATAATAGAAACAAATTTTAGTTGTATCTTGTGCTATTAACAGCAAAAAAGTGGAAAAAGGATCACCTTTTTTACATTTTCCTTTTTATAAAAATTAAACAAACAAAACAAAAAAAAAGAAATGAAAATGGAAAATAGAAAAGTTATAGCTTTCAAAGACGCACATGCTTAACAAGAAAATGTAGCTAGTTAGGAAGGAGAGTAATGCTTCTGCTCAATGGTTAATTTAGTACACCCCCCCCAATTACTGATAATCTGTGTGTGATACCTGCAGCTATTTGGTGCTTGTCTCGGGCCTCCCCCTAACAGCAGATCCAGTTCCCCTGTCTTATATCAAAATGATTGTTATGAAGATGGGTCAGAATTAAAAAAGTATTTTAGTTGTACATTACTGTTTGCTATTAACAAAGAAGTGAAAAAATTTGAAAAGATTATGTTTCTCTTTTGCTACATTTTCCTAGAAAAATAAATAAAAAAAAGATTAAAAAAAAGACAAACATAAAGCCCCATATATCACCAAAAAAGGCACAAAAAGATTTACATCACTGAACAGAAAAAAGTTATAGCTTTCAAAAATGCATATACAAAAAATAAGGTAAATGGCCAATTCTTAAAATGGTTAAAGAAGCACTCCAACAGTTTTATGTTTTGCCTATATAGTACAGCGTATGTTGTTTGTCAAATGAAGTTTTAGCTATTTGCTTTGGACAAATATTGCAAAATGGTGCCCGCCATTTTACTGTCAAATTTGGAGGGAATCAAGACAGGGAGGATAAAGATGGAGAATCATATGACTTTGAGAGGGAGGCAGCTTGCTCTTATTGGCTCACAGGCTAACAGACAGTGTGTGTGCCAATCAGGGGGCAGGATTTTGGTAGGTCCTTCCTTACGTCAAAATACCAGAGGAATACAACACATTATACTGTTGCATTCATTCAAAGCATTGGACTGCATCAATATATCATTGTAAATTGTTAATACCAGAGTGCAGAGTGTTCGTAGAAGGGAAGGACGTTTAATTGATCCTCTGCCTGTTAATTACAGAAAAAACACTTGCAATTTTGCTACCGTTGACTTTGCTACTGTGACTTTGTGACTTGGCATTGTTGAAATAGGCCTCATCATAAAATGTCTGGTAAATGACAAAGTAGAAAATGAAAGACCCTTGCCTCATGATCTGAGAGTGAGAATGTGTGTGGCTGCAGTGGTGCAAACAACAGTAACCAGCCAGTAGTCATAGAAGTACCTGCAGACTTCAGTTCCGGCAGACGCTAATTATTATTGAGAACAAAGAGGATGACATTGTGGACTGGATGGTTCACTCTTCATCTCAGTCACAGCAGATGATGTCGATGTCACCAGAGCTCAGCGCATTCCTCCTGCTCTTCCTCCTTGTGGCCCCAGAGAAGCCTTTCATTTGCACCACCTCTGTCTTCATTGAACCCTCCTAGTGAGGTGCCTTATTTTTTCCTGAGAAGAGATAACAAAACCCTTTGTGCCATGGAAGATGCTCGAGATAGTCTGTCTGTTGATGACTTTTGTGAGAACAGTGAGTGCTTAGACTGCCATAAGAAGGAGGTTCAGGCAGAGGCAGGGGACATCATGCATAATTATTTTAGTGGTGGTGGTAGTTGTAGTAGCCGCACTTGTAGCCACAGTAATGGAGGTAGCGGCAGTGGTAGCTGTGGCGACAGTAGCATTTAGAGTAAATTAAAGAGGAGGGGCAAGAAGTCTACGATGACATATCACAGTCTGATAAATGTGTTGGGGACTATGATGATGATTGTGTGTTGAATAGAACCCGGGAGCAAGATCAACATGCTGAGGAGGAGGTGATAACAGAAAAGGAGAGTGGTAGCCAAGGCAGCCATAAATAGCAGAAACAACATACAGTACAACTAAAACCTACAAAAATACTGCCAGAGACAGATCTTCTTCTACTACAATTAGCTTGGGAATTGGTGAAGTCACTGATAGTGTGGGCACAAGCTCAAAACATGCCAGTAGGCCAATCTTGGCTGCTGCTAGCTATGTGTAATTCAATATTACACTTTTTGGGGGCAAGGTGAACAAAAAATGACTCTTTTGGCACAGTTTTTATTTTATTTTTACAGAATTCACCTGATGGGGTAGATCACGTGATATTTTTATACAGCAGGTTGTTGTGGACATAGCAGTACCTAATATGTCTACTTTTTAAAATTTATTTGAATAAGCATTTTAACAATAAAAGCATAATAAAAGCATTTTTGAAAAAAAATAGCTGTTCTGTCTCCATTTTCTGAAAGCCATATTAATTTTATGATTCTGCCGATCATCTTGTCTATGGTCTTGTCTTTTGTAGGAAGAGTTGTAATTTATATTGGTACCATTTTTGAGTACATATGATTTTTTTGATTGTTCAATACTGTTTTGGCACAGTTTTTATTTTTTATAACATTCACCTGAGGGACACATATTTTTATAAAGAAGAGCAGTATGGACACACTGATACCTAATATGTCTATTTTGTATTTTTTATTTTTATTAAGTTTTTTCACAGTAAAAGCATTTTTGAAAAGAAAAAATCGTGTTTTTGTGTTGCCTTTATCTGAAAGTCAATTTTTTTTTATTTTTCAGGTGACTATCTTATGTAGAGGCTCATTTTTTGTGCAATGAGGCGACGGTTTGATTGGTACCATTTTGGGGTACATCCAACTTTTGATTGCTGAGTATTACACTTTTGTGAGATAAGGTAACCAAAAATGTCTTGGCACAGTTTTTTTTTTTTTTTTACGGCATTCACCGGGTGCATCATGTGATATTTTTATAGAGCTGGTCACATGTCATTTCTATTGGTACCATTTTTGAGTACATATGATTTTTTGATTGTTCAATACTGTTTTGGCACAGTTTTTACTTTATTTTTTACCCGAGGGACACCTATTTTTATAGAGAAGAGCAGTATGGACACATGACACCTAATATGTCTGTTTTTTTCTATTTTTTACAATTTTTTTATGTCTGTATTATGGAAAGGGGTGGGTTTTTTTGTTTCTTACTTGAAACTTTTTTTTTTTGTTTCTATTTTTGTCCCACTGTGGGACATCAACTTTTGGGGATCTGATCCTCTGTGCAATTCATTACAATACATTGTGTATTGTAATGAATTTACTGTAATACACTGACAGCCTGCCTATGAGACCCAATTTGGAAAAAACATTTAAAAAAGAAGCAAGAACAAGAGTCCTAGGATACCCCAATGTGTCATATACCAATTTTAAGTCAGGTTGGAGCACCTTCAGGTAGAATTGATTCGGACCCAATTCTGGGAAATTTAGAGATAAGGGTTATATACAGCCTTCAGAAGAGCAGCATGATGGCTCTGTATCAAACCAAATCTAAGATGCTCTACAGCTAGGCTAAAATATATACATAATACATAAGCTTATGAGAATTTTTAACCAATTTTGACCAATTGAAAAAAAATTTTTTATCCCAAAATGAGTAAAATGCAATAATAAAAATTGCCGCCTCCCAAATGTGTCCATGCCCTTTATTTTCCTAAAGAACACGTTATTTAAAAATTATTAAAAAAAGAGGTTTACCAGTATGTAAATGAACAGAGCCCAGAGTCGTATCTGAACTGTGTGATACCAGCACAGATCCCAGTCAGACCACAAGATAATTTCCAGTGATGGTGCCCATATAGGAGATTATGAACCTTTCTGGACTGGGCCTGCTGACCCCTCCCCCCTTTTAGAAAAAAGGCAAAGGCAGCATAGAAATCCCTCTTGTGACAAAGTTTTCTTGCAGAGGTGTTTAAAAAGCCACGAACATGTGTTTGCAACTTTTTTATGCCCCATTATCTCCCCCATTATTTATTTTTTTTAATTTGTAAGGAATTTTACATAATCCACTTTTTCATTTCTATGTTGTACAGGAATTCATAAACCAGGTGCTACACCTTTTTAATACTTGTGTGTGATATTGCAGTTCAACCCCTCTGCCTCCCCACCCCAAACAATATGCAGGTGTGGAACTTTTGCTGAAAGAAACAGCCATGTTCTTATCCTGTAAAACACCTTCAAATATTCTAAATGGGACAGAATAAATGAGAATAATGAAATTAAAGTGAACAACATTTAGTATGAACATATGACAATTAGAATACATACAAATATTATTTTGTACTGCTTAAAAATTGCTTAAAAAAGTGTTTAAAAAAATGCGTGTTTTAAATAAGCCTTTAATCATTTATATTATTTTTCAATACCAAGTGTTAAAATGACTGCATTAACGTAGATTATAGCTTCTATTTAAAAGCAAACACCAGGGAGTTGAAGGCCAAGATTTGTAAATGGAAGAGTTGTACATTCTGTACCTTCACAGTTCAATTGCTGCACATTTGCAATGTTTATGCCTACTTAGCTCAGTCGTTGTATAGTTCTTTTAGCCCTCCTCTTCCCAATTCAAATCTATATTTCCTGAGGGTTTTGTCATTTCTTGACAGAAAGAAAACCTTTTACTTTGACATATGAGTTTAATATTGTCAGCTTAAAATGATCAATGTCTATGCAATAAAACAGTTCTTTTCTAAAGGATTAAGTGACCCAGTACACTGTTTATGGATTTTTTTCACTTGTGAAAATTACTGATAATTTAGACCAGTGAAATCAACAAATCAAGGTGTGGAGGAGTACGAGTTTTGACAGATCAGCATAGCCACAAATACAATACAACATTTTATGTAGCTCCTTTACCAGATGTTGTTGGGGAGCTATATTTCCCATATTTGATAAAAAGACATGGATAGATACTAGATAGATAGACAGACAGGTAGAATGATAGATATGAGATAGGTGATAGATATTAGATAGACACATAGATAGATATATGTCAATATGGCAATGCAAAGAAAAAATGTTTTTCAAAAGTTTTTATTTATTAAAGGTAGTAAAATATTATATAAACGTTATATAAATGGCCATAAAGCCCGTCACTCCTAGTATCCGTCAATATATTTTGCTGAAAGGAGAATCCATGAGAGAAAGGGTAGGGTAGGATTGTATGCTGATGACTAGAGAAGAACGAATTGAAGTTGATGAAGTGGAATTTGATACGAATTTCAGGAAAAATTCGATTTGCACCAAAGTCGAATTTCCTTGCGTTTTTTTTCCTAAAATGGCTGCTGCACATTTTAGGACATGGAGCAAAGAAGTCTGGGAAGGAGGAATTACTCACAATGCCATGCATACAGCCAATAAGCAGCCAGCCAGCCCCTGTGATCTCATAGCCCTATAAATAGCATCAGCCATCTTGGATTCTACCATTATCTAATGAACTTATTGCAGGGACAGATGTGGAAGGCTCTAGGAATAATGTTAGGAAAGACTTTATTCAGCCAAAAAAGATATAGAAGTTCAGGGAAAGATCATTAAAAGTGTAGGGAAAGGATAGGGAGGCATTATCCACACTATAAAAGGAGACCAGGGTCCAATAGGAGAGTGTAAAGCCTGGGTAATAGGAGTGATTCTATTACACCTTGCTGCACTAATTGGGGATCCAAATTGCTGTTATACTGCTGCTTTTAGGTTTGCACTATATGAAAGCTCAGTAATTCCAGCAAACCTTGCTTGTCATTCGTGTGCAAGTGCTGTGTGATACAGCCATTTATGGGGTGTATTAATAGGAACTATATGTAAGTCTTATTAGCCGTTCTGCAATAAATATACATTGTTTTAAAGTCATTCTTGTGTTGTATTAATAGGAAAAAAAGTATGTGTTATTACTAGAGATGAGCGAGTAGTGTTCGATCGAGCTGGTATTCGATCGAATACTACGATATTCGGCGTACTCGATTTTGTTCGAGTATAACGGCGATGGCGCACTTAGAATTCGTTTCCCCTCCCACCTTCCCTGGCGCTCTTTTTCCACCAATCACCATGCAGGGGGGGTATGACAGGCACGCTGAGCACGCTGGCAGCGCGAAAACAGCGTCTACATGCATTGGCTGGAAAAACCATGTGACCTCGAATATTAAAAACTCAGCTCTTCCTGCTCGTACGCATATGCTGCGTGAACTTAGTCAGGGACAGAGGCTGGAGAAGGGAGAGACAGATTTTAGCTGTTGGACAGGCAGGAGCGTGATTAAAAGCCCTTATCAGGGCTACTACAGTGGACTTCAGTGATAGCTTACTACAATATAGACTTTACAGAGAACGGCTGCTGTATTCAGGGATAGCTGCTGGAGTAGGGACAGAGAGAGGCATTAGTGGTGTATTAGGTGCTCTGCTACATACCAAACTATATTTGGCACTACTGCTGTGTACCTTGAAAAATACAATATATAGGCCTTATAACTGGCAACTGTACTGTGCGTTCTCTTGCAAAGTAATTTCTCATAACTGGTGTTCATACACACCGTCTGATCACTTAATACACTGCTGTGTACCTTGAAAAATACAATATATAGGCCTTAACTGGCAACTGTACTGTGCGTTCTCTTGCAAAGTAATTTCTCATAACTGGTGTTCATACACACCGTCTGATCACTTAATACACGGCTGTGTACCTTGAAAAATACAATATATAGGCCTTATAACTGGCAACTGTACTGTGCGTTCTCTTGCAAAGTAATTTCTCATAACTGGTGTTCATACACACCGTCTGATCACTTAATACACTGCTGTGTACCTTGAAAAATACAATATATAGGCCTTAACTGGCAACTGTACTGTGCGTTCTCTTGCAAAGTAATTTCTCATAACTGGTGTTCATACACACCGTCTGATCACTTAATACACTGCTGTGTACCTTGAAAAATACAATATATAGGCCTTAACTGGCAACTGTACTGTGCGTTCTCTTGCAAAGTAATTTCTCATAACTGGTGTTCATACACACCGTCTGATCACTTAATACACTGCTGTGTACCTTGAAAAATACAATATATAGGCCTTAACTGGCAACTGTACTGTGCGTTCTCTTGCAAAGTAATTTCTCATAACTGGTGTTCATACACACCGTCTGATCACTTAATACACGGCTGTGTACCTTGAAAAATACAATATATAGGCCTTATAACTGGCAACTGTACTGTGCGTTCTCTTGCAAAGTAATTTCTCATAACTGGTGTTCATACACACCGTCTGATCACTTAATACACGGCTGTGTACCTTGAAAAATACAATATATAGGCCTTATAACTGGCAACTGTACTGTGCGTTCTCTTGCAAAGTAATTTCTCATAACTGGTGTTCATACACACCGTCTGATCACTTAATACACTGCTGTGTACCTTGAAAAATACAATATATAGGCCTTAAACTGGCAACTGTACTGTGCGTTCTCTTGCAAAGTAATTTCTCATAACTGGTGTTCATACACACCGTCTGATCACTTAATACACGGCTGTGTACCTTGAAAAATACAATATATAGGCCTTATAACTGGCAACTGTACTGTGCGTTCTCTTGCAAAGTAATTTCTCATAACTGGTGTTCATACACACCGTCTGATCACTTAATACACTGCTGTGTACCTTGAAAAATACAATATATAGGCCTTATAACTGGCAACTGTACTGTGCGTTCTCTTGCAAAGTAATTTCTCATAACTGGTGTTCATACACACCGTCTGATCACTTAATACACTGCTGTGTACCTTGAAAAATACAATATATAGGCCTTAACTGGCAACTGTACTGTGCGTTCTCTTGCAAAGTAATTTCTCATAACTGGTGTTCATACACACCGTCTGATCACTTAATACACGGCTGTGTACCTTGAAAAATACAATATATAGGCCTTATAACTGGCAACTGTACTGTGCGTTCTCTTGCAAAGTAATTTCTCATAACTGGTGTTCATACACACCGTCTGATCACTTAATACACGGCTGTGTACCTTGAAAAATACAATATATAGGCCTTATAACTGGCAACTGTACTGTGCGTTCTCTTGCAAAGTAATTTCTCATAACTGGTGTTCATACACACCGTCTGATCACTTAATACACTGCTGTGTACCTTGAAAAATACAATATATAGGCCTTATAACTGGCAACTGTACTGTGCGTTCTCTTGCAAAGTAATTTCTCATAACTGGTGTTCATACACACCGTCTGATCACTTAATACACTGCTGTGTACCTTGAAAAATACAATATATAGGCCTTAACTGGCAACTGTACTGTGCGTTCTCTTGCAAAGTAATTTCTCATAACTGGTGTTCATACACACCGTCTGATCACTTAATACACGGCTGTGTACCTTGAAAAATACAATATATAGGCCTTATAACTGGCAACTGTACTGTGCGTTCTCTTGCAAAGTAATTTCTCATAACTGGTGTTCATACACACCGTCTGATCACTTAATAAACGGCCTGTGTACCTTGAAAAATACAATATATAGGCCTTATAACTGGCAACTGTACTGTGCGTTCTCTTGCAAAGTAATTTCTCATAACTGGTGTTCATACACACCGTCTGATCACTTAATACACGGCTGTGTACCTTGAAAAATACAATATATAGGCCTTATAACTGGCAACTGTACTGTGCGTTCTCTTGCAAAGTAATTTCTCATAACTGGTGTTCATACACACCGTCTGATCACTTAATACACTGCTGTGTACCTTGAAAAATACAATATATAGGCCTTAACTGGCAACTGTACTGTGCGTTCTCTTGCAAAGTAATTTCTCATAACTGGTGTTCATACACACCGTCTGATCACTTAATACACTGCTGTGTACCTTGAAAAATACAATATATAGGCCTTAACTGGCAACTGTACTGTGCGTTCTCTTGCAAAGTAATTTCTCATAACTGGTGTTCATACACACCGTCTGATCACTTAATACACGGCTGTGTACCTTGAAAAATACAATATATAGGCCTTATAACTGGCAACTGTACTGTGCGTTCTCTTGCAAAGTAATTTCTCATAACTGGTGTTCATACACACCGTCTGATCACTTAATACACTGCTGTGTACCTTGAAAAATACAATATATAGGCCTTAACTGGCAACTGTACTGTGCGTTCTCTTGCAAACTAATTTCACGGCTGTGAAGGCAAAATATTGTAACCAAAAAAAAATAAAATGCGGAGGGGGGCTAGCGGAATAGGACGTGGACGTGGACGAGGACGGGGGCGCGGAAATGCTGTTGGGGGCCTTGTTGAAGCCAGTGGGGATACAATGTGTGCTGGTGAGGATCAGCCAGGATCCCGCTCATCCAGAATCCCTGCCTTTATGGGACAGTTAAGCAGGGGGCGGGTTACACCGCTGTTGAGGCCTGAGCAGGTTGAACAGGTGGTGCAATGGATAGCCGATAGCGCTTCCACACAGTTGTCCACCAGCCAGTCATCCACACAGTCTCACTCTGACCCTCCTTCCTCCACACCTGGCCAACAGAGTCATCCCACCATTGACCCCTCCCAGGAGCTCTTTTCGGGTCCTTTTTCAGATGTGCCGGAAGAATCCCAGGAGCTAGCAGAGGAATTTGTTTGTAGTGATGCCCAAACACTGGAGTTTTCGCCATCTCCTGCTGATGTGGACCCTGAGCCAGCATCTGTTATCATGAGCGATGATGATGATGAGACGCAGTTGCCATCAAGGGAGGCTGTTGGAATGTCCAGTGGGCAGGAGGAGGAGCAGAGTGAGGAAGTGGAAGAGGAGCTGGTGGATGACGAAATGACCGACCCCACTTGGCCAGGGGTGATGTCCAGCGAGGAAAGCAGTGGAGAGGTGGTGGTCTGCGCAGCACCGAAAAAGGCAGCAAGAGGCAGAGGGATGTCCACAGGCAGAGGGATGTCCACAGGCAGAGGGATGTCCACAGGCAGAGGGATGTCCACAGGCAGAGGCATGTCCACAGGCAGAGGGATGTCCACAGGCAGAGGGATGGCCACAGGCAGAGGACAGTTCAGACAGAGAAGTGAGGCCACAGCCAGCAGGGCCGAAGCTGTTCCCGGCAGCGGCCAGTCGCGCGAAGCTCCCCCATCGAGGCCTCGTACTTCTGTGGTGTGGAGATATTTTAATGTTTGTGCGGATGACAAACTGAGCGCGGTTTGCACACTCTGCCACTCAAAACTGAGTAGGGGCTCTGAGAAGAGCAATCTGACCACCTCAGGCATGCGGCGTCACTTGGAATTCAAGCACTGGGCTGAGTGGGAGAGAGCAAACGCAATACAAACTGCGCCCGGTCTTGCTGCCACTGCCTCTTCCCCTTTGTTGTGTGCTGCCACTGCGGTCCAGACCTCCAGCCAGGACACCTCCACATCTGCCTCTGCCTCTGCCTCTGCTACTTTGGGGCCTTCTCCTTCAGCCTCCCCTTCCCCCGCCTCTTCGCCTGCACCTTCACACTCCTCGTCCCAACAACTGTCCATCTCGCAGGCGTTCGACCGCAGGCGGAAGTACGCCTCGAGTCACCCCCAAGCCCAAGCCTTAAACTGCCACATCTCCAAACTGCTGGCCCTGGAGATGTTGCCGTTTAGGCTTGTGGAGACGCAGGCCTTCCGCGACCTGATGGCGGCTGCCGCACCTCGCTATTCCGTCCCCAGCCGCCACTACTTTTCCCGGAGTGCCGTCCCCGCCCTGCACCAGCACGTGTCGCGTAACATCAGGCGGGCCCTGAGGTACGCAGTCAGCGCAAAGGTCCACTTGACCACCGACTCATGGACAAGCGCTTGCGGCCAGGGACGATACATTTCTTTGACGGCACACTGGGTGAATGTAGTGGAGGCGGGGACGGGGTCGCAAACAGAGACGGCCTACCTACCACCCCCGCCCAAGATTGCCAGCATGGGTTCTGATAAACCCCCTCCTCCTCCTCCTCCTCCTCCTCCTCCTGTGCCTTAACATCGCCCTCAGCCGCTAGCTGGAAGCGTTGCAGCACTGGCGCGGGGAGACGTCAGCAGGCGGTGCTTAAGCTCATCAGCTTGGGCGACAGGAAGCACAGCGCCCCAGAGGTGAGGGACGCCATACTGCAGCAGACGGAGATGTGGCTGTCGCCGCTGCAGCTAGGACCAGGCATGGTCGTGTGCGATAACGGCCGTAACCTGGTGGCGGCTCTGGAGCTTGCCGAACTCAATCACGTACCATGCCTGGCCCACGTTTTTAATCTGGTAGTCCAAAAATTTCTAAAGACTTACCCCAACCTGGCAGAGCTACTGGTGAAAGTGCGGCGCTTGTGCGCACACTTTCGGAAGTCAACTGTAGCTGCTGCTAGCTTAAAAAAACTCCAGCAACGCCTCCATTTGCCTGAACATCGGCTGTTGTGCGACCTGCCGACTCGCTGGAATTCCACCTATTCCATGTTGGCCAGGGTGTGTGAGCAGCAGAGAGCATTGATGGAGTACCAGATTAATAATCCACGCGTGCCTCCAACTCAGCTCCCTCAGTTTGCCAACCACGAGTGGCCATGGATGGCAGACGTATGCGATGTACTGCGTATCTTTGAGGAGTCCACCAAGAAGGTCAGCAGCGAGGACGCTATAGTGAGCGTAACCATCCCGCTCCTATGCGTCCTTAAAGAATCCCTCATCGCAATAAGGGAGAACGCATTGCACGCAGAGGAGACGGGGGTAGGAGGAGACGCAACGGAGCTACACAGTCAGACCACACTTTTGTCTGCTTCACGGTGGCAGTTGCAGGAGGAGGAGGATGAGGAGGAGGAGGACGACGTGGAGGTGGCTGTGGAAGAGGAGGAGGATGCTGGCGGCGAGGGTAGCAGTCAGGCTGTGCGCGTCCCATTGGTTCAGCGCGGATGGGGCGGAGAGGAGGCGGAAGAGGAAGAGGAGGAAATGGCAAGTGATCCTTCTGGTGGGGGCAGTGACGTCATGCCTATTCAGAGTCTGGCACACATGGCTGACTTCATGCTGGGCTGCTTTTCCCGGGACACACGTGTTGTCCGGATAGTGGAGAACAAACTGTACTGGGTCTTCGCAATCCTGGACCCCCGGTATAAAGATAACGTCTCCTCTTTTATTCCGGTAGAGGAGAGGACGAATCGATTGCTGGAATACCAGAGGGAACTCGTGCAGAACATGATGGAGATTTTCCCACCCACCATCGCTGGCGGCAGAGAGGAGAGGGTCTCCCAGAGTCCCTCAACATCGATCAGGCCCACAGCCACCAGGGGAACACTCTCCAAGGTGTGGGACACGTTCATGGCACCCCCTCGTGCAACTTCCATCACTGCGGGGCCCGCTATCAGCAGGAGGGACAAGTATCGGCGGATGTTGCGGGAGTACCTGGCAGACCGTAACCCTGTCCTCCCCGATCCCTCGGCGTCCTACACTTACTGGGTCTCCAAGTTGGACACGTGGCTGGAACTGTCCCTGTACGCCTTGGAGGTGCTTGCCTGCCCTGCCGCCAGCGTGCTATCAGAAAGGGTGTTCAGCGCTGCCGGGGGCATTATCACCGATAAGCGCAGCCGCCTGTCAACCGACAGTGCCGACAGGCTGACGCTAATCAAAATGAACAGCAAGTGGATTGACCCGGACTTTGCTTCTCCAACCGTGGAAAGCAGCCAAAAGTAAAGTGCCATATGTATGAAGTGCCATTTCCTCCTCCTCCTCCTCCTTAACCGCCGTAGAATTGCTCCGTAAATAAGAACAATTTATATATTTATGGCTCACCTCTTGGGCCTGCGCTAAATGTTTAAGAGGTCTCACCTCTTGGGCCTCCACATAATTTTTAACGGGTCTCCCCTCTTGGGCCACCACATAATTTTTAAGAGGTCTCACCTCTTGGGCCTCCACAAAAGGTTTAACACGTCTCACCTCTTGGGCCTCCACAAAATGTTTAACAGGTCTCACCTCTTGGGCCTCCACATAATTTTTAACGGGTCTCCCCTCTTGGGCCACCACATAATTTTTAAGAGGTCTCACCTCTTGGGCCACCACATAATTTTTAAGAGGTCTCACCTCTTGGGCCTCCACAAAAGGTAAATAAATTATAAATTATAATTTTGGTAACATTCTCATTTTAATGTGTTCAGTCTTTACATACAAAATCTGGTACAAAATAGCATTCTCAGTATTCAAAAAAACAAAACAAGACTTAAAACGTTTTAAGTGGCTGCAGTAGCATCATGAAATCAACTCTCATATACTGAAGGCAACAGCATATACATATAAAAAAAGGAAAAAAAATAAAAAGAATACTCCTTCCTCTGTAGAAATACTCTGTGCTGCCCTCAATACATTTAAACTGATTTTTCATGATAGTTGCCTTTATAAAATGAGTGTAACCATTTTACATTGCATGCAAATCTGTGGATAACTGCAGCCTTTAAAAGCACACCTCTTGGGCCTCCACAAAAGGTTTAAGAGGTTAACAGTGGAAAGCAGCCAAAAGTGAAGTGCCATCTGTATGAAGTGCCATTTCCTCCTCC
>ONZH01014760.1:0-34286 GCA_900303285.1 Rhinella marina | reverse complement strand
GGTATTAACACCAGGTATTTTAAATTAGTTTGCAAGAGAACGCACAGTACAGTTGCCAATTATAAGGCCTATATATTTTATAGTTCAAGGTACACAGCCGTGTACTAACTGTTCAGACGGTGGGTATTAACACCAGGTATTTAAATTATTTTGCAAGAGAACGCACAGTACAGTTGCCAATTATAAGGCCTATATATTTTATAGTTCAAGGTACACAGCCGTGTACTAACTGTTCAGACGGTGGGTATTAACACCAGGTATTTAAATTAGTTTGCAAGAGAACGCACAGTACAGTTGCCAATTATAAGGCCTATATATTTTATAGTTCAAGGTACACAGCCGTGTACTAACTGTTCAGACGGTGGGGTATTAACACCAGGTATTTAAATTATTTTGCAAGAGAACGCACAGTACAGTTGCCAATTATAAGGCCTATATATTTTATAGTTTCAAGGTACACAGCCGTGTACTAACTGTTCAGACGGTGGGTATTAACACCAGGTATTTAAATTAGTTTGCAAGAGAACGCACAGTACAGTTGCCAATTATAAGGCCTATATATTTTATATTTCAAGGTACACAGCCGTGTACTAACTGTTCAGACGGTGGTATTAACACCAGGTATTTAAATTAGTTTGCAAGAGGAACGCACAGTACAGTTTGCCAATTATAAGGCCTATATATTTTATAGTTCAAGGTACACAGCCGTGTACTAACTGTTCAGCACGGTGGGTATTAACACCAGGTATTTAAATTAGTTTTGCAAGAGAACGCACAGTACAGTTGCCAATTATAAGGCCTATATATTTTATAGTTCAAGGTACACAGCCGTGTACTAACTGTTCAGACGGTGGGGTATTAACACCAGGTATTTAAATTAGTTTGCAAGAGAACGGCACAGTACAGTTGCCAAATTATAAGGCCTATATATTTTATAGTTCAAGTACACAGCCGTGTACTAACTGTTCAGACGGTGGGTATTAACACCAGGTATTTCAATTAGTTTGCAAGAGAACGCACAGTACAGTTGCCAATTATAAGGCCTATATATTTTAAAAGTTCAAGGTACACAGCCGTGTACTAACTGTTTCAGACGGTGGGTATTAACAACCAGGTATTTCAATTAGTTTGCAAGAGAACGCACAGTACAGTTGCCAATTATAAGGCCTATATATTTTAAAGTTCAAGGTACACAGCCGTGTACTAACTGTTCAGACGGTGGGTATTAACACCAGGTATTTCAAATTATTTTGCAAGAGAACGCACAGTACAGTTGCCAATTATAAGGCCTATATATTTTATAGTTCAAGGTACACAGCCGTGTACTAACTGTTCAGACGGTGGGTATTAACACCAGGTATTTAAATTAGTTTGCAAGAGAACGCACAGTACAGTTGCCAATTATAAGGCCTATATATTTTATAGTTCAAGGTACCACAGCCGTGTACTAACTGTTCAGACGGTGGGTATTAACTCCAGGTATTTAAAATTAGTTTTGCAAGAGAACGCACAGTACAGTTTGCCCAATTATAAGGCCTATATATTTTATAGTTCAAGGTACACAGCCGTTGTACTAACTGTTCAGACGGTGGGTATTAACACCAGGTATTTAAATTAGTTTGCAAGAGAAACGACAGTACAGTTGCCAATTATAAGGCCTATAATATTTTAAAGTTCAAGGTACACAGCCGTGTACTAACTGTTTCAGACGGTGGGTTATTAACACCAGGTATTTTCAATTAGTTTTGCCAAGAGAAACGCACAGTACAGTTGCCAATTATAAGGCCTATATATTTTATAGTTCAAGGTACACAGCCGTGTACTAACTGTTCAGACGGTGGGTATTAACACCAGGTATTTCAATTATTTTGCAAGAGAACGCACAGTACAGTTGCCAATTATAAGGCCTATATATTTTATAGTTCAAGGTACACAGCCGTGTACTAACTGTTCAGACGGTGGGTATTAACACCAGGTATTTCAATTATTTTGCAAGAGAACGCACAGTACAGTTGCCAATTATAAGGCCTATATATTTTATAGTTCAAGGTGCACAGCCGTGTACTAACTGTTCAGACGGTGGGTATTAACACCAGGTATTTCAATTATTTTGCAAGAGAACGCACAGTACAGTTGCCAATTATAAGGCCTATATATTTTATAGTTCAAGTACACAGCCGTGTACTAACTGTTCAGACGGTGGGTATTAACACCAGGTATTTCAATTAGTTTGCAAGAGAAAGCACAGTACAGTTGCCAATTATAAGGCCTATATATTTTATAGTTCAAGGTACACAGCCGTGTACTAACTGTTCAGACGGTGGGTATTAACACCAGGTATTTAAATTAGTTTGCAAGAGAAAGCACAGTACAGTTGCCAATTATAAGGCCTATATATTTTAAAGTTCAAGGTACACAGCCGTGTACTAACTGTTCAGACGGTGGGTATTAACACCAGGTATTTCAATTAGTTTGCAAGAGAACGCACAGTACAGTTGCCAATTATAAGGCCTATATATTTTATAGTTCAAGGTACACAGCCGTGTACTAACTGTTCAGACGGTGGGTATTAACACCAGGTATTTCAATTATTTTTGCAAGAGAACGCACAGTACAGTTGCCAATTATAAGGCCTATATATTTTATAGTTCAAGGTACACAGCCGTGTACTAACTGTTCAGACGGTGGGTATTAAAACCAGGTATTTCAATTAGTTTGCAAGAGAACGCACAGTACAGTTGCCAATTATAAGGCCTATATATTTTAAAGTTCAAGGTACACAGCCGTGTACTAACTGTTCAGACGGTGGGTATTAACACCAGGTATTTCAATTATTTTGCAAGAGAAAGCACAGTACAGTTGCCAATTATAAGGCCTATATATTTTTAAAGTTCAAGGTACACAGCCGTGTACTAACTGTTCAGACGGTGGGTATTAACACCAGGTATTTCAATTATTTTGCAAGAGAACGCACAGTACAGTTGCCAATTATAAGGCCTATATATTTTAAAGTTCAAGGTACACAGCCGTGTACTAACTGTTCAGACGGTGGGTATTAACACCAGGTATTTCAATTATTTTGCAAGAGAAAGCACAGTACAGTGCCAATTATAAGGCCTATATATTTTAAAGTTCAAGGTACACAGCCGTGTACTAACTGTTCAGACGGTGGGTATTAACACCAGGTATTTAAATTAGTTTGCAAGAGAACGCACAGTACAGTTGCCAATTATAAGGCCTATTATATTTTATAGTTCAAGGTACACAAGCCGTGTACTAACTGTTCAGACGGTGGGTATTAACACCAGGTATTTAAATTAGTTTGCAAGAGAAAGCACAGTACAGTTGCCAATTATAAGGCCTATATATTTTAAAGTTCAAGGTACACAGCCGTGTACTAACTGTTCAGACTGTGGGTATTAACACGAGGTATTTAAATTAGTTTGCAAGAGAACGCACAGTACAGTTGCCAAATTATAAGGCCTATATATTTTATAGTTCAAGGTACACAGCCGTGTACTAACTGTTCAGACGGTGGTATTAACACCAGGTATTTAAATTAGTTTGCAAGAGAAAGCACAGTACAGTTGCCAATTATAAGGCCTATATATTTTAAAGTTCAAGGTACACAGCCGTGTACTAACTGTTCAGACGGTGGGTATTAACACCAGGTATTTAAATTAGTTTGCAAGAGAACGCACAGTACAGTTGCCAATTATAAGGCCTATATATTTTATAGTTCAAGGTACACAGCCGTGTACTAACTGTTCAGACGGTGGGTATTAACACCAGGTATTTAAATTAGTTTGCAAGAGAAAGCACAGTACAGTTGCCAATTATAAGGCCTATATATTTTATAGTTCAAGTACACAGCCGTGTACTAACTGTTCAGACGGTGGGTATTAACACCAGGTATTTAAATTAGTTTGCAAGAGAACGCACAGTACAGTTGCCAATTATAAGGCCTATATATTTTATAGTTCAAGGTACACAGCCGTGTACTAACTGTTCAGACGGTGGGTATAACACCAGGTATTTAAATTAGTTTGCAAGAGAAAGCACAGTACAGTTGCCAATTATAAGGCCTATATATTTTAAAGTTCAAGGTACACAGCCGTGTACTAACTGTTCAGACAGTGGGTATTTAACACCAGGTATTTCAATTATTTTGCAAGAGAACGCACAGTACAGTTGCCAATTATAAGGCCTATATATTTTATAGTTCAAGGTACACAGCCATGTACTAACTGTTCAGACGGTGGGTATTAACACCAGGTATTTCAATTAGTTTGCAAGAGAACGCACAGTACAGTTGCCAATTATAAGGCCTATATATTTTATAGTTCAAGGTACACAGCCGTGTACTAACTGTTCAGACGGTGGGTATTAACACCAGGTATTTCAATTATTTTGCAAGAGAACGCACAGTACAGTTGCCAATTATAAGGCCTATATATTTTATAGTTCAAGGTACACAGCCGTGTACTATCTGTTCAGACGGTGGGTATTAACACCAGGTATTTCAATTAGTTTGCAAGAGAACGCACAGTACAGTTGCCAATTATAAGGCCTATATATTTTATAGTTCAAGGTACACAGCAGTAGTGCCAAATATAGTTTGGTATGTAGCAGAGCACCTAATACACCACTAATGCCTCTCTCTGTCCCTACTCCAGCAGCTATTCCTGAATACAGCAGCCGTTCTCTGTAAAGTCTATATTGTAGTAAAGCTATCACTGTACTGCACTATAGTAGCCCTGATAAGGGCTTTTAATCACGCTCCTGCCTGTCCAACAGCTAAAACCTGTCTCTCCCTTCTCCAGCCTCTGTCCCTGACTAAGTTCACGCAGCATATGCGTACGAGCAGGAAGAGCTGAGTTTTTAATATTCGAGGTCACATGGTTTTTCCAGCCAATCCATGTAGACGCCGTTTTCGCGCTGCCAGCGTGCCTGTCATACCCCCCCTTCATGGTTATTGGTGGAAAAAGAGCGCCAGGGAAGGTGGGAGGGGAAACGAATTCTAAGTGCGCCATCGCCGTTATACTCGAACGAAATCGAGTACGCCAAATAGCGTAGTATTCGATCGAATACCAGCTCGATCGAACACTACTCGCTCATCTCTAATGATGATGTCATGATGGGAAAAACACTGTTCATCACCAAATTGCTCCTGGATCATCAGGAGAAGTTGCTCTTGGAAATTGTTTTGATACCATTCTTTATTCATGACAAAGTTCTTAGGCAAAACATAACTAATATGGCATATAAAAAGATCTTTACTTGAAAATTTTATGCATTTATAGTTATAGTTGACACACCTTAATCACAGTTAAGAGGGTTATTCTATGACTAATGAAATAAAGGGAAATTAGTACATACATACATAGTACATTAGCTCATAGTACATGACAATCTTTCTAACAAAGCTAGAACCAGCCCTGTACCTCACATGGATCCAGAGATCTCCCCATTCACTGCTCTTCTAGATTTATATCAAGCTGGTGTCTATGCTCTCCCTATCACAACTGAGGAAGCAGCTAAAGGATGACACTGAGCATGTGCGGCCATCTCAGTGAGCAGGAAAAAGAAATAAGAAAAAGAACAAAGAGCAGGTGGCGCTATACTGCAGGTGGCATTTTACTTTATAACTCAGTGGCTATGCTAAATGTTTAATTACGTGCAATTACAAAAGTGTTCAGATCCAGGTGCAGGTTTCAAAACTGTACAATATTTTTTGTTGGACGACCCCTTTAATAAAAAAAAATATTAGAAGGAATGGGAACTCTATATTTCATCTATAATGATATCAACAAATTTCATTCCAAATCAATACAAGATGTGTATAAGGACCCCTTATAATACTCAAGTGAGTTAATTAAAATGGCTACATTTAATCATCTTATCCAAGACCAAGACAAAAATGCTCTGAACTTGTGGCCTAGGAAGAGTCTCCAGAGGAATGGATTGTGAATCAATGACATATAGTAATCATGCATCGCTCAGTAGTTTCATATGCATGAGAAGTCACAAAATAGGGCTTTCAGGTGCATAATGTAAAACTGAAGGAAAATACACGTGAGAAAATGGCTTTCTATTGCTCATCCTGTGCTAAGTATAATATAGGATATGAAGGCCCACTGGCATGTCTCTGTTACTGAAGACAGTCTACTCATCCCCTGGGGATTCAATCCTAGTCATCATCTTCGAGCTTTAGACAGCTGTCACTAAATGCTGCTCTGGTATACTTAACTACCCATCCAGGAATTACACCTGGGACTGCCCAGAACATTGTCATCTCAGCTATTAACTTCCATCAAATGGAAAGACTGAACTGGCCCACAAACTTTATATTCCAATCAATTATATTCCTCATTGAGTCTGAGGGAAAAATAGCACTATAGATAGTTGAGGCCTTTTTATGGAGCTGATCCAGTAATTGCACTAGCCTCATCATTTTTCAACAAGATGTTGGCTTTTTCCCAATACAGCTGTAGAGATTTGTCTATGAATTACAATGCTGCTTCCACCTAAATCACATTATTCCACAAGAAGTGCCTGAAAATTGCTCATTATCCAATAGATCCAATCTTATTTGCAAATCACTATTATTGGAAAATTGCAGTGTTGTAGTAGGGATTATCTTTTAATAGGAAGCAACATAGGTCAACGATTCTTTCTTTTAAAGGGGTTTTCTGAGACTTTTGTAACTGGTGACATATCCTCTGTCTAGGTCATCAGTAGAGATGAATTTTTTAAAAGATTTGTACTTAATGCGAAGCTATTCGGTCGAAGCTGCGTACAAATCATTAGTTATTCTGACGTGTTCTGCGAATACTTACACCTGAGTGTACAAAGTGCGTACAAAGCTTTAGCGTATTATTGTCTAGGCCCGCACAAAGAACAAATATACAGTAAAAGTACACTACTTAACTGAATATGTACGCATTAGCGTACAAATTATCAGATGCGTAGCATTAGCGTACAAATTATATGATGCGTACGTAGCGTTAGCATACAAAGATTTCAGAAGAATCTTCCGAAGCGAATCTGAAAATATTCGGATTCACTTCGGTGTAAAAAAATTCCAAGATTCGTATCGAATCTACGAAGCAGAGAATAGATTCTAGTCATCAGTTAAAAAATCTTGGAAAACTCCTTTAAAGGGGTTGTCTCACTTCAGTAAATAGCATTTATAATGTAGACAAAGTTAATATAATCCACTTACTAATGTACTGTCATTTTCTATATTGCATACTTTACTGGCTGGATTCATTTATCCATTACATTATACACTGCTTGTTTCCATGGTTACGACCACCCTGCAGTATGCACACTCCAACAATCTCAGCCACAAAAGAGGCTGGCGCTTTTTCCTATAGTGTAAAAGCATGCCCACCTCTTTTGGATTGCAGGGTGGTCGTAACCATGGAAATGAGCAGTGCATAATGTGATGGAAAAATTAATCAAGCCAGCAAAGGAAGCAATATGGAAGTGCCAGGGGTGGACTGGGAACTTAAAGGGTTTCTGTCATCAGAATTTAGCCTACAAAACCGAGTGTCATTTGCAAATCGCAAATGACACCTGATGACAGAAAGCCTTCTTTTATAGAAATCTGTACGGTAGTTTTTGTTAAAATAGCGTTTTTATAATATGCTAATTAGGCCCCCTAGGTGCAGTAGGCGTGAACCCTGCACCTAGGAGCGGCCGTAATAACGCCCCTTACCCCTCCTCCCTTGCGTTGATTGACAGGGCCGGGCAGCCATCTCTTTCGTCTCCCGGCCCTGTACGATCGCGAAATCCCGCGCCTGCGCATTGCGATAAGCAATCTGCACATGCGCATTGATGAACCCGGGACCCGGGCGGCCGCCGACTCTCAACGCGCGTGCGCAGATTGGTTATCGCAATGCGCAGGCGAGGGATTTCGCGATCGTACAGGGCCGGGAGACGAAAGAGATGGCTGCCCGGCCCTGTCAATCAACGCAAGGGAGGAGGGGTAAGGGGCGTTATTATGGCCGCTCCTAGGTGCAGGGTTCACGCCTACTGCACCTAGGGGGCCTAATTAGCATATTATAAAAACGCTATTTTAACAAAAACTACCGTACAGATTTCTATAAAAGAAGGCTTTCTGTCATCAGGTGTCATTTGCGATTTGCAAATGACACTCGGTTTTGTAGGCTAAATTCTGATGACAGAAACCCTTTAAAGTGGTTGTGGAAAAAAACATAAAAGTGACCCAATGTTGTAGGTGAGTCCAGCTTGACAAAAGGCGGGGCAACACAAGCCACAAGTAGGTAGGGACAACAGAAGTAGGCAGAGTCAACAATACCATAGTTCAGCCCACAATACCACAGTGTAGCATAAACTACTGCTGTATCACCATTCTGAGGACAATGATACAGTTGAATTGAGGAACGCACATGTGACTGCTGGTCAGATGCATAAATACCTGATGCTCCTAGCATTAATTAAAGGAAATGTGTCACCAATTTTTTTTATCTAACTGTTAAACCTAGATAGCAACACATCTTTTTTTTTTTTCTATTCTGCTTTTATTTTCTGATTGCAGATTTATTTTATTTCCTGAACATTGCTATGTTGGCTGCCATCTAGCCAGAGCTGTTTTTAACAGCTTTTAGAAAGCAATAAAAAATTGCTTTTATGGTAGCCCCATGGCCAATAGCCACAGTGCTCTACAGCTGACCCTATTGAATTCTATGGGAGAGTTTTCTAGGCATGCTCTGTGACCTGTGCAGAGGTCATTGTACAAGGAAAGAATAGATAAGATTTAAAAATTACCTATTGTGAATGGTGGATCCTGTGTTATCTATACACAGAGGTGATATCATTACAGACAGGACAGATAAGCAGATAACTGCAGTAAAGTGATCTGTACAGACCAAGAAGTGGTGTCTATAATTAGGCTAAGGCTACTTTCACACTAGCGTTAGCACGAATCCGGCACCTAAAGGGTGCCAACAGATCCGTGCTAACGCTGATACATGTGTGGAGCCGGAGCAGCGCTCCGGCCCCACACATGTTAACATGGAACAAGACACAGACATACAGACATACACACATACAGACATACATACATACACACATACATACTCACATACTCCAGGGACGCCGGCAGAACATCTTCACGCGCCTCCTGCGCGCAGTGATGACGATTCCCCACAGCGCCCTCTGCTGGGCGCAGTGGGGAAACGTCATAGCTGCGCGCAGGAGGTGCGTGAAGACATGATGCCGGCGTCCCTGGAGTATGTGAGTATGTATGTGTGTATGTATGTATGTATGTATGTCTGTATGTCTGTCTGTATGTATGTATCTATGTATGTAACCGGATCCGGAATGACCCCCCATTGCAAATCAATGGAGGACAGATCCGGATTACTGGTGTGTCCACACCAAACGGATCCGTCCCCATTGACTTGCATTGGGGGTCATTCCGGATCCGTCTTGGTGCGGATGCCTGGACCGGCGAGCAAACCGCAGCATGCGGTTTGTTCTCCGGTCTGAAGACGGAACGGAATGCTTTCAGGAGCATTCCGTTGTCTTCAGTTCAGTTTTGTCCCCATTGACAATGAATGGGGACAAAACTGAAGCGTTTTTTTCCGGTATTGAGCCCCTATAATGGAACTCAATACCGGAATTTAAAAACGCTAGTGTGAAAGTAGCCTAAAGGGCCAGTGCAAAAACTGCAGGATTTTATGGTTTTTGTTTGAACATAGATATTGACATGGAAAATGAAAAATAACATCACCAAACTTATTTAAAATGTATTTAATATAAAAACATGACTCAAACAATAGGTTATTTTCTGATGACACTTTAATACTGAGAGCATCAGATCGTAATGTACTTAGAAAGCTGTTGAGAGGGGGTTGGGTAGCCACTTGTGCATTGGCACACCTTGAAATTTCCCTATAGGGTCTATGGCCAGTCCACCCCTGGTAGGTGGCTTGTATTAAATGGGTTTTCAGGTTTTTAATATTGATCACCTATCCTCAGGATAGTTCTTCAATATCAGATCAGCAGGGGTCTGACACCTGGCACCCCCACCGATCAGATGTGTGAGGAGAAGGCACACGCCATGCACGTGTGTTATCTCCTGTCTCTCTTCCTGCTTGCCATAGACATAGCAGCAGCAAGCAGGAAGAGAGACAGGAGGCAGCACACGCACACGGCATGTGCTTTCTCTTCATACAGCTGATCGATGGGAGTGCCAGAATGCTGAATTAAAACAACTCCTTAAAGACTGCTTTCACATGGTCAATCTTTGATCGGTGATTTCCATCAGTGATTGTGAACCAAAACTAGTAGTGGAGGCTATACTGGAGTTACACATCATGGAAAGATTTGCATTTGTTCTGTGTTTTTGACCCCCACCTGGTTTCGGCTTACCAGTGCCAATGCCTCTCTGCTGCTCTGCACCACCACCTTATTGTTCTCCAGAAGTTTCACTACTCTGGCTCTACTCTGCAGCCTTGTCATTTACCTTTGTGCAGCAGGTTGACGCTGCCTTTCAGCACTTCAGCTCCATTTTCTCAGCTCTGTCTCTGATTTTCTCTTTACTCTGCCCCTACCTCCTCCATGGTGCACCCTCCAAGATGTGCCAAAGTGTGGAAGGGTGAGTTTGCAATGTTCCTACTCACATCAGTACAGTCTCTATCTCTGCCATAAATATATACAATACTGTGCTGTCTTACTTTAGTGCACATCTTTGCAAGTGCCAGACATTATCACTTCTCTTTCTGGAGCACTTTGGATGAATAATCTTCCTTGGCGGTATATTGTCTTCTTGCTGAAGCACAGCTAGAATGGAACTGAACTAACCAGGGGATGTACCTAGGTCAATCTCCTAGCAACCTAGAGGGGTGAGCCAAGGTATTAACTCTTGCTTCTCCATACAGTACAATTAGGTATACAAATACAGTTTAGAACATTTGACTTAAAAATACATGACAACAATTGACCTTTTGTAGTGACCCTGTTCTAGAGTACTAAAGATGTGCACAAGAAGCAGTGATAAGCTGGGATACCCCCCTCATACCACCTATATTTCTGGGTACAGATGAGTATCTTGCCTTTGTTAGTATGTTGGTTTTTCCATCTGTGTACGGGCAGCTCTGTATGTGTGAAATAAATTATGACTGTTCAGCAGTACCAGCTCCCCTCTATCCACTGTCCTTATTGCCCTCATCGGTGCACTCTCTGGCTACATCCCCCCAGCTGTGGCCCTATCGCCAAGTAACACAGCAGCAAATGCATTATCTGTGTCCATGATAAGTATGACACTGGTTGCTTAGTAGTAGATTGATTCTGTTGGGCAGACATCTTCTTACTGTTCATTTCTTTGGTACAGGGAGTTACAGTATATGTGAGCAATTGATTGCTTGCTCACATGCACCTTCCTGCAAATGAAGAACAGAAGAACAAGCGTATATATTAATATGTGTATGGTTGATGTGACCAGCATCAAAACAGGCACCAGGATTGCAGTTATTGAGGGTGCAGACGTACCAGTAGTACCTTTGGCCTTGTGTCAGAGGGACCAGTCTGCCACTTAAGACAATACCATCTTATAAAAGGCACATGGTAAGTGGGGTGCTATGTTACCAATTCTGGATTGGGTCCTAGGAGCTTCAAGTTGTCTGGAGTCAGCAACAGACAATCTTAAGAAGTAAGGCAGACTGACTGGCACTGTGATGGGAATGGGGGGGTTATGACTGCCTGTTGTGAGAACACTAGGGCTGACGATGTTGGAGGTGATGTATTGGCATTGTGAAGTACTATTAGGCATCTGCGAATTGATCCATGTCTTCTGTGCCTTTTGTACCTGAGCAAGCTACCAAATGTACAGACATAGTCAGCAGGCCAAGTCGTAACCAGGAGCAACAGTGCAGGACCGAAGGATGAGGCAGAGGCAAAGTCAAACAAGCAATAGATCAGGGCAGGTGGCACAGGTAAAAGTCAGGCAATCCGGGTCGGCAACAGGAAGGGATCAAACAAGCAGCAGAGTCCAGAAACAAAAGCACAAGTCAGGTACACAGGACACAAGGACCTTGACGCTCAGGCATCTGGGAAGGGGGCTGAGCCACTTATATATGTGCAGGAGGGCTAGGATTGGTTAGAAAGGTCACATGAGCTAACTCAAAACACAGGAAGTGACGTGCGTCGGCCCTTAGGGAAGTGCTACAGGGAACAAGCAGCAAGCATACTGTGGCCAGGGCTGGAAGAAAACTGTGGAGCGGATTCCAGAACCAACAATGCAGGCAAAGACAAAGCCCAGGACTGCAGCAGTGAATGGAAACACCGTCAGCAGATCACCACTGAGCATGGAGCCCTGGCCCATGGCAGTAAGCAAGGGAACATTGGCGGACGGCCCCCTCTTCTTGAGTCCAAGACGACACAGGAATCATTTGGAGCCTGGATGTTCTCCTCTGGTTCCTAAAATCTCTCCTCAGGACCAAAACCTTTACAATCCACAAGAAAGTAGGTCTTCTTGCCACACTTCTTGATGTCCAGGAAAAAGGTCCCAGGAACCTAGGGAAATTTGAAACTACGCACTTTCAAGCGTATATTTTTAGAGGAGAGCCATACCTTATATCCTGAGAAAAACTGAGGAGGTTTTCGCCGTTTCTTATCTGCATTTACCTTCATGCGAGTCACTGCCTTGTTAATGCAGTCTTTGGTCTGGTGTCATATCTTTAAGAAATCTCTAAAAGAGGAATCCACAGCAGGAACCTCAAAGGATGTGGGAATAGGAAAAGGGGTATGAGGATGTTGTTCATAAACGAGTAAGAACGGGGAGAGCCCAGTAGACTCACTAGAATGGTTGTTATAGGAAAACTCTGCCCAAGGTAGCAATTGTACCCAATTGTCTTGTTGGGCAGAGACAAATTGCTGGAGATAGTTCTCTAATATCTGATTGACCTACCTGCTCGTTGGTCTGGAGATGATATCCTGAAGAAAAGTCTAATTTAATCTCAAGCAGCCAGCACAAAGACCTCAAGAGCTTAGAGGTAAACTGGATTCCATGATCAGAAACTATGTGTAGATGAAGTCCATGCAACCAGAATATATGCTCTACAAATAATTTAGCAAATTTTTTGGCTGAGGGCTATCCAGATAAAGGGACAAAGTGAGCCATCTTGGAGAATTGGTCCACAATCACCCAGATAGCTGTACATCTGGCAGAGGATGGGAAGTTGGTAACAAAGACCATGGCAATGTGTTGCCAGGACTGTCGGGAATAGGAAGAGGTAACAGTTTGGTCCTGGAGACTTTATTCTGAGCACAGATGGTGCAGGCAGACATGTAATCATGCACATCTGTTGGAAGTGTGGGCTGCCAGTAGTGGAGTGATAAAAATGCAAATGTCTTGCAAACTCTTGGATGACCAGCCAGTCTGGAGTCGTGCCCACAGACTAGTATGCATCTACTCTTGACAGGAGGCACGAATGTCTTCCCAGGAGGAATGTCTTTGACCAGGGGGGGAACCACAGTGATCAAGCGAGTGGGATCGATGTACTGAGGTTCCTCTTGCTGGTCGGAGGGAATCAGATAACCGCCTAGATGTTCTTCTCGGCTGGGCGAAAATGAAGCTCAAAGTTGCAATGGGAAAAAAAGAGTGCTCATCTGGCTTGGTGTGTATTCAGACGTTGGGCCGTCTGCAGATTTTTGTGATCAGTGAAGATTAGCACCTGATGTCAGGTTCCTTCCAACAAATAAAGCCAATCCTCCAAGGCTAGCTTTAAGGCCAGGAGTTCTCTATCTCCTATACAGTAATTCTCTTGGCAGGGAAGATGAGCTTGGAAAAGAACCTACAGAAAAACATCTTGCCCTTGAAAACTTTCTGTAATAAAACAGCACTGGCTCCTATAGAAGAAGCATCCACTTCTAAAAAGAATTGTCTGGAGACATCTGGATGGTACAGAACAGGAGCCAAGGCAAAGGACCTCTTCAATTGGATGAAAGTGGCTTCAGCCTCAGGAGTCCATTCGACGGCATTCATCCCTTTCTTAATAAGAGCTGAAATCAGGGAAGTAAGAGAGGAAAAATGAGGAATGAGCTGGCAATGAAAATTTGCGAAACCTAGGAACCACTGTATAGTGTGAGTACCCTGAGGGCATAGCCAGTTCATCACTGCTTTCAGCTTTTCTGAGTCCATCTGAAACCCTTTATCAGAGATGATTTAGCCAAGAAACAGCAGAGAAGACTTCTCAAAGATGCATTTTTCGAGTTTGGCATAAAGTCGATTTTTTTTTTCAACCACTGTAAAATTAAACCTATATGCCTACGGTGAGAAACCAAATCCGAATGGAGCGACTATCAGGTGCTGATCCAGGGATGTGGTGCTCAATTTAAACCCCCTTCTTGGCAATACATCAGTGTCAGTGATAGACTTGTTTGGGCTCACTACCTAGGTGCCCGGTTCTTGTTCTTGTGATGATTCGGATTGCTTGCATTTTTTACCTTGACTCGTCCTTTGAGCACTCTGTGTCTCTCGTGATTTTTACTGTGCATCCCGTCTGGTTCTGGCCTCGGCTTGTGTTTTGACCGCTCTCTGTCTTTCGTTTTTTTGTACTGTGTTGTCCTCCTGATTACGTATGGCTCTGTCTTTGTGTCGTTTGTCTCTAGACGTTTGTCTGTCTCTGCACCTTAGTAGCATAGGGACTGACAGTTGTGTTCTTGCTACCTAGGGATTGCACTACAAGTAGGTAGGGAAAGTGGGCTGGGTTCTAGGTTAGGGCCTACTCTCCATGTCTGTCCCTACCTACAGGTGTTATAATTTGGAGCTATTTCAATTCATAGCCATCCTGTGTAAAACCACATAGAACACATGGTGATATCAGAATGTGCTACAAATAAAACAAGCACGGCTTTACTACATCTGACAAACTCATCTATGCCAAGGCTGTACTTAATATAATAAAATTCTTCATATTTGTATTATTCAAACAATGCAAAGATGATTCCATTGTGTAATATAAGACCATGGCGGTTGATTTTTATTGCTTCATTAAGTAAATGCAGAACAGTCACATAAAATCTATTTGCCATGGTGCAACTTTATTCCTAGATGATTTGTGCTCATGAACATAAGTTCTGACCAGCACAATACTATGAAATTACAGCAGGACCCCCACGAGATGTAATATGGGAACATCACTGATATGCTACTCATAACAAGCAGGGGGGATGCAGAAAGCAATCATTCAGCTCTAACAATTAACCTACCACAACAGAGCCCTGGGTAACACATCAATAAGCTATTACAGCACAAGCCCATCCATAATGTACAATTGCACTGGCCCAGGGATATATAGAGGCCTGTGGAATGAAAGCCCCAACAACTGATTAAACATACATTCGATTGTGGTCTACAGACCCCATCTGTCTTGCAATAAACACCAGGACGGTTTGATTCCATCTTCCGTTGACTGCTGTCCCATAGCTCATTAGTACAGGGAAGAGTACAGTACATGTAACGAGATATACAGTACTTTATACATAAGCAGACTGTATCAGCCACACATCACTGTCCTGAAGTCCTGTGAAAAGCAGGGGTGGACAGGTTATGCATAGCCTCTCTGCTGAATTATGTTATACTACCACCTCCGAGAGCAGACTCTATTTTCTTCTTACCACTGTGAAATAACAAAGCATGTACAATGCATTTGGAAAGTCTACAGACCCTTTCACTTTTTTTCACATTTTTATTTTATGTAGCCTTGTGCTAAAATGAAAAAAAAAATCAAGTTTTCCCCATCCATCTGAACTCAATCATGAGGTGGAAAGAACTGCATGTGGAGCTCAGAGACAGGATTGTGTGGAGAAACAGGTCTGGAGAAGGGTATACCAAATTCTGCTGCACTGAAAGTTCCCAAGAGCACAGTGGCCATCCTTAATTCTTAAAAGGAAGAAGTTTGCAACAACCAGACTTATCCTAGAGTTGGCCTTCACACCAATTTAATAATCAGAGAAGAAGGGCCTTGGTAAGGAAAGGGACCAAGAACCCAATGGTCAATCTGGCAGAACTACAAGGGGATAATTCCCAGAAGCTCAACCATCACTGCATCCCTCCGCCAATAGGGTTTTTTTTTTTGGCAGAATGCCAAAAATAAGCTTCTCTTCAGTTAAAGGCACATAAAAGCCTTCCAGAAATTTGCAAAATGGCTAAATCGCATCTAAATGGCTCTCTGTGACAAACAGTCTCCATCTGGTCTGATGAGACCAACATTGAACTTTTTGTCCTCAATTCTAAGCATTGTGTCAGGAGGAAATGAGACACTGCTCATCACCTGCCCAATACCATCCCTACAGTGAAGCATGGTGGTGGCAGCATCGTGATGTGGGGTTGTTTTTCAGCAAATGATCAGAGTTGAAGGAAAGCTGAAATTGAGCAACGTACAGAGATATTCTTAATGAAAACCAGTGCTCTGGACTTCAGACTGTGCCGGACTTTGCCTTCCAACAAGACAATGACCCAAGCCCACAGCTAAGACAACACATAAGTGGCTTAGGGATAACTTTGTGACTGTCCTTGAGTGGCCCAGCCAGAGCTCCAACTTGAACCCTATCAAACTTTCCTGAAGAGACCTGAAAATGACTGCCCACCAACAGTCCCCAACCAACCTAACAGAGTTTGAGAGGACCTGCAGAGAAGAAAGGCAGAAAATCCCCAAATCCAGGTGACCAAGAGGTCTGGATTAGAGATGAGCGAATCTATTCGCCGCTTCGTATATTCGTTATGAATCTTCCTTATTTTCTACTCCGAAGCGATTCCGGATTTTTTCAGATTCGCTTCGTACGAATATTAAATGTTCTTAAAATTTTGTACGCTGACGCTACATATGCATTCTTCTTGCCCCCTGTCCCCCTGAAGCGGAAAAATGACGATACGCCCCCTCATAAGCGGGAAAGTGAAGATACGCCCCCCCTTAGAAGTGGGAAATACCAGTCCGGCCCTCCGGGAACTTTCTGTTTGCAAGTATAGGGAGTGAAAACTCCTACCTCATTACTCTGCCCTCCTCTCCAGTTCAAGCCAGCGGTGTACAAGACAGCATGGCGAAACAACTACGCCCAAAGTGGGGAGAGATGGTGTGGGGTACCGAGCCCAAACCACCGGAGAGGCCCGAAGAGATCAGAGTGGCACAAGTGATCCCGAGTATCTCACGGGCGCCGGAGGTGTCCGCCGTGTCGGCTGGTGCGGCGGAGGCGGCTGGAGCGTCCACTCCGCTGCCCAGGAGAACACCTTCCATGCGGCAGAATCCCATCATGCCTGCATCAGTGACAGCCCACGCCCAGACCCTATGGGACTATAAGAAAGCGGTGGAGGACTGGGTCATCCAAGTGCTTGACCATCCGAGGCCGGGAGACCCTACACTGGAAAGGCGAAAAGAAACCATCATATGATTTTCGGTGGAGAGAGGCAGTGGCTTCCTTGCAGACGATGAGGATGGGGAGGAGTACTTTGTGGGCCGCAAGTCTGTTAAATGGCCTTACCTGCCCCAAGCCCGTCACAGCCTAAACATGGGGGATCAGGTCGAATACACCCCCATGGCATCGCTGAAAGGCCCCTTTTCTACAGGGGTAATGTTATTGTCTAAGCTCCTAATCCCTGCATCACCAGCAGAAGTTTAGCCAGAGGAACCAGCAGCCACAGGACGTGTGCGCTGCCTACAAGAGACAGCACATGGCACCCTCCGTTTCAGAGAGAAATCAAAGCTACAGCCGGAGCCTCTGATCCCTGGATTGCCACCACCACCACCACAGTCCTTTCACCTGGGTCAGCTGACTACCTAATCTTTCACTTTCCAGCCCACGGTGATCCAGTACCAGCTACAGTGGAAAATGGCATCAGCCGCAGCCCGGGGAGCTGGCGGTTCTTCCTTGGGTGCAGCCTTGCCTCAACCGCTGCAACCAGAAATCTTTACCTCGGCTGGAGGATCCGGAAAGGTGAAGGCTCAAGTGGCAGCAGCGCTCACCAGTGTGACCAGTACCACCAGGACAAGTCCAAATTCAAGCAGCAGAGGGCAGTGGAGCTCAACAACGGCAGCCAGCCTGGCCTACAGGAGGCAGGAGCGTCCTCTTATGTCGTGTAGCAGCGAGGAGGACTTCAGGTTCCTCATCTGAGGAACTCTTCTACAACTGGCTGTCTCTGTCTGGCTGACTTAAAGGACACCTCATGGTCTGGACCTATGGGAGCCAAAACATGGACTGCACCTGACGGGTGAGATCTAGTTGGCACGTTTTTAATTTATCTTGTTTTTATTGCCCCATGTTTCACTGTCACCCAGATGGCCATGGCTTGTCAGGACTCCCCCCATTCTGGGCCTAAGCATGCCTATTTTCCTCCCCCCTGTGAGGGATTGAGTATCCATTTTGTATCAGGACTCCATCTTAAACTAAGATTAATTTGAAAGAAGAAATTTTTATGTTTCTGATAAGTTACTTACTTACAGGAAATTGCAGAACTAAATATATATAAATATAACGTTCATTGTGAGGGTAACCACTTCTTCTTTATAGGTTCAGAAATGCATGTATCTGACCTTTTGACATCCTCTTAAAGCAGACACTTCTCTCTGTGATCAGGAAGAGTGGGTGGGATGGAACCAAATTTGTGGTTTCGTTCAGTAGTTCAGTAAATGTCATGTTTGTAAAAAGTTACAGAAACTATCATCTGCACTATAGAAACTCCGCCCACCTAGCTGCGGTTTTGTACTATAAAGAGCAACGTGTTCTGTCAATAAACAGGAAATATTTGATTCAGCTAATAAGCATGTGTCAATTCCTCTGAGCCCTCAAAAGAATAATTATTAATTTGGGACCCCGACAATCATAGAGAAGGGGGTTTTGCCCCAACACCCCCCCCCCTTCCTTCTCAGGTTATTTGGGAGCCCCCTTTGCAAAAAGGGTTCTCTATTAGCTGCTTTTTTATATTATCCATGTGGATTACACTTTACCTGTTTGGATTACAAAATTACCTCACGTGGATTACAATTGAAAATGTTAAATTGATTGCACTAAAATGTTTGCATAATTATGTCTTTGCAGTATTTTAGCAATAATGTTTTTACAGGTTCTGCAACGTTCAAGCACTTTAGCCCATTGTGTGTATTCTTTTTCGGGTACTGCAATGTGTCCTATTATGCACTTATTGTATGGTGTTTTCGGTAAATTATGCACTTAGCCGGATACTTTTCTAGCTCATATGGACTGCCTCTGAGAACTGTACGCCGCGGCCTAGCGTTGTGCGTGCGTATGACGCAATCGCGAGATATTAGTACTCCAAGGATTCGTACACACTTTGCACGCTAATGCTTACGTATTCAGTTCAGTAGCGTACTTTTAACAACGGTTAGACTGTATGTTCGTAATTTGTGCAGGAATGTTCGCAGAACGATTATTTTTTAACGCAACTTCGACCGAATAAATTCAAAAAGTGAAACACATATATTATATAGAGTCTTTACAAACAGAGTGAACTTTTTCAAGTCAAGCCATAATCAACATTAACATAAATAAACACTTGAAAAGGTTCACTCTGTTTGTAATGACTCTATATAATATGTGTTTCACTTTTTGAACTGAATTACTGAAAAAAAATAACTTTTTGATGATATTCTAATTTATTGAAATGCACTTGTATTATATACTTCTGCCACTATCCTCTTAGTTTCCACTCAGTCTAAGGGGATGTACTGTACACATGTTGTATATGTCTGCAGAGAAATTCAGAGGAGATTTTCTCCATTCTAATGAAATGGATGAAATCCAAAAATTTTCCATGCCAAATATGTGGCGCATAATGCATGCTGCGAAATTTATCATTTGTGAATTGTTTTCACAGATTACCATTTACGTATACTGTACTGCTGTGCTATGAAGAATTTTTATGCAAAATTCAATGAAAAACCTTGCCTATATTCCATTCAATGAATAAAATACACAAACATAAATATTTAAGTCGCAGAATGGGTTTAAAAAAGCCATATCCCCTGCCACTCCAACACTTACTGGGTCACTGCTAATGTACTTTTCCTGCTCCCAGCTGGACATGCGGAAATGCCTAGAGAATCCGACACAGCCAATCAATGACTGAGGTGGGTCACCAGTGCAGCCAGTGGTTGGATGCTCAAGCAGATCCTTTGGGGTTTTTTTAAAAGCCATTTGGCCCCATATAATAAGAATCTAATCCTGTTGGAGAACACCTCTCGCCCCTGCAGTTAGGTTTTACCCCTCATGTGTGGTCCCATCTCCATTTATTCACTGCAACATAAGACAAGGCCTTGTTTTTAAGACAGGAGTGGATGCCAAAAGTGGGATCCACAGTTGTTGGACTTTTATGGCATTTCCTTTCTTTTGTGGCTTGGAGGCACGGACCCGGAAGCCGATGAAAACACACGTATACCTTTTCTGTGGGCTCATGGGTCCATGCTTTCACACCGCAAAAGATAGAACATGTCCTATCTTTTGCTACATCTTGCATATTGTGGACCCAATGGGTTTGCACTGCAGTGCGGTGTGCACAAGGCCAGTGCGGTTTTGCTGTTTTCCATCTGCAACAGTGGCATGGAGAGACATAGATAGATAGATTAAATTAGTGTGAGGTTTGCCTGAGTTCTTTTCAAAGAAGACCTATTACCAGATTTTTTTCTAAAATCAATACATTATACTGTAGTCCACCTTGAGCAGATGACATTGTGCTATGTTTTTTTTTTTAAATTGACCCTTCCATTGCGCTGCAATACCCCCGTTCTATTCTCGCTCCTTAAATTCTAATTAGCAGCACCAGTACAGGGAGGAGAAGACCTCAGCTCTCCTCAGTGGGCGTCTCCTTCTTTCTGGCTTTGATGCTGTCCAATCGCTGCAGACCGTTTCATAGCCAAGGAGAACACAAGCTCTTCTTGTGAGATTTGGTAAATCTCATGAGAACAAACTACGTAAAAAAAAAAAAAATCAGGTGACAGGTCTTCTTTAAAGCCATATGTAGTGCCAAGTACCTAAGGTTAGTAAGAAGCTTAATTTTAAGAAGCTTTGTACATGTAATTTAACATATTTCCACATCCACGTCTCCTAATACTTTTGCCTGTACTTTTTTGTGTTTCTCAATTTACTTGACGCTGCCGAGGAATAAAACATGAAACAATAATAGGAAAATTTCAGCTCTGACCCCAAGGGGCATCTGGTGCAACTGATTATTTTCAAGACTAGAATATAGCAGTCATAAATAACCATCTCCCTCCGTCTGCCTCCATCTCGCTCCATGTTCTCCCTTCACTTTCGGGTCCCTGTAGTGTGAGTGTAGTCATGCACAGAAAGGCTAGCAGCTGCGCTTCACACTCTGTTGATTAGAATGGATCACTCTTACACCAATGGGAAATCCTTTATCAATACCAACGTGGAAGCTTTTTACGAGAACAAATTGTACATAGCAATACATGAACTGCCAACTATGCCATTAAATACCCATTCCTTCTCTGCATAACAGGCACCCAGCATATCTGCCATTGCTGGAGGGGCTGCGGGGATGAACAGCTTGTGTGACTGAAATGTTTATTGGTCTCAGCTGTCACATAGTTTCAACCCACATCTTGATGAATGTGTAGTCAACTCATATGTGTTATCCAATACAAATCTAATCTCATTGGTCTACATAGTAATAGTACAGAAGTAAAATATATCAAGTTGTCACACACTGGCTAATATTTATTTCAGCTGTCTCATACCTTATGGAAACATGTCATCAGGTCAAGCGTGCTGCCACACACAAAACTGAATAGTGGAGTATAGTAGTACATGGGCCAAAGAGTAGATGATATAATGCACACACAGCGCACCATGAGGTGTGGCATGGTATTGCAAATAAATACACTGAAGATGATTTATCATTGAGATAGACCTACTTACAGCAGCACATAAATGTCCTCCAAAAAAAGAAAGCATGTGGGTTCTGTTGCACAGGTGATGTAACCCCTTGAACTCCTGGGGTTTTAAGAGGCCATAATACCATTTGCCTACATTGGCCCTTGTCATAAGAGTCTTAGGGATTAGGTTATGTTGAGATGTCAAAAAAATATTGTGGATTTTCCCTGCAGATTCTGGACCAAATATCTGTGGCGGTTTGGAGTTTTCAGTGCTAAAAAGCTGTGCAGATCTCAGGGCATGCATTAGGTTGCATGCAGTACCATTACAATTCTCCTGCAAAAGAAGTCAAACATTCTGCTGATTTTGGTTTAGAATTGTTGCAGACTATAAATGTCCCAGACTAAATATAATTTAATCACCTAAAGTGTAACTAAACTTTTATCCAGCTTTTATTTTTTAAATGTCCCAAATGGCCTAAAAATAACTTTTCCAATAGATCGGCCGGCACCACACCTTTCACTACAATTATGGCTCGAATACTACTTATCACAATCAACTACCTTACAGTATGTGTCACCCCCTATTCCTCATAGATTGTAAGCTCTTGCGAGCAGGGCCCTCACTCCTAGTGTTTCAGTTGTATATTAGCCAGTCATTTTTGTATTGTACAAGAACCCTATGATTTTGTAAAGCGCTGCGGAATATGGTGGCGCTATATAAATAAATATTATTATTAGTCTAGAGTCCTGTTTTCTACCTTGCTTTAAATTCACTATATTCGCACATCTCGAACTTTTCAGCTTTGTACAGGGTACAGATTACTGTAGCAATGGTGGTGCAGCGCTAAGTGAAGCTAAGTGAAGTAGTTCAGTGAAGCGGGCACAGGCAGGAGCCCACTCCACTTGCCTAATCCTGGCATAGCACATTGTTAACTTTGTGAATTTAAAACGAGAGAACACAGGACTTTGGTGTCAATTAGGGATGAGCGAATCGACTTCGGATGAAAAATCCGAAGTCGATTCGCAAAAAACTTAGTTCTAATACTGTACGGAGCAGGAGCTCCGTACAGTATTAGAATGTATTGACTTTCTATAGTTTTTACTTCGTAAAGTCTCGCGAGACTTCGCGTAATAACTTCAGAAATTGCTTTTTACTGTAAAAAAACAATTCCCGAACTCGGTTTCTGTTCCATGGGACCACTTCGCGAAGTAATAACTTCGGTTCATCGGAGCCAATACATTCAATAGATTCTATTACAGTATTAGAACAAAGTTTTTGCGAATCAACTTCGGATATTTCATCCGAAGTTGATTTGCTCATCCCTAGTGTCAATTTCTTTATTAAAAAGTCAAAATCCATTAATAAAGTATATTAGAGAAAAGATTTTTAGGGCTTTTAAGACATATGTTTAAAAAGTTGCATAAAAGTTTAGCTACTCCTTAAAGAAGAACTCCCGCAAAAGTTTTTATTCTCTCACCTGTTAGAAAGGTCATAATATAATCTGTAGTGAATGCAATCTTCTTATCGCAGACTGCATTTCTGAGTTATGCCATCTCTTCTTATTGTAGCTGTGTTATGTGACCAACTCCCTGACCTCCAACTGACCCGGGACAGGAAGCCAGTCACTTCTCTATTCATTCCTTTGAGACTGAAAGTGAGGCTCCCATAGGAATACATAGAAAATTAGACTTCCTGTCCACACATAAGTCTTTGTGTGAGTTGCTGAGTCTGATTCCTAGTCACATGACACAGATGAGAAACATAAGGGAGATATTACTCCCAAATACAGCCATTTTTAAGAAACTGACATTCACTACAGATTACATCATGTACAATTCTAGCAGGACATGGAATAAAATTTTTTGCGGGAGTTCTTCTTCGGATCTCTTGTACCATAGACTGTCATGTCATACCTGAGGCTCAGCTTCACAGCCAGCTTTCTACGACAGGCCTGGGAGCCTTCACAAGGTCGTAGGCTGCTATGGAAGCTGATTGGAGCCTTAAAATTTTGCCGTGGATGCTATGATCGGATGGCAGAGGGAGCCCTCTCCCCTTTTCTAACCCCACAGATGCCGCATACCCTATTGACAGGGGGGGTTGAGGAATTAAATGACCGGGATCAGAGTTATCTCTGACTCAGTTATTGCGGCCTTGTGTCTGTTGTATTATACAGTTGGTACCTACCGTGCATGCTGTGAGCTGGAGCCTGCTCTTACAACTGCTTAATGCATATATGACATACAGGTTTGTCATACAGGGTTAATCTGTTACAGAATGACCTTTACTATGTTTGCCTATATGTGATTTAGGGCTCATGCATATCACCACATCATGGCTCTGTACAAATTCCAAACTCTAAGAATGTGTAAAACAGTCATAGTTGCATATAGTGTCCTATTGTACCTTTGTCTGCTTCCAGTTTTTTATGGGAAAAAAATGTTTAACACTTGAGATGCCTTGGATGCTTCTAGGGAAGAAAAGAACTGTAAGGCCCCTTTCAACACGGACGAGTTTTCCGCGCGGGTGCAATGCGTTCGCATCACGCATTGCACCCGCGCGGAAAACTCGTCCTGACCCATTAATTTCAATGGGGCTTTTCACATGGACGAATTTTTTCACACCTGAGTTCGCCGTTGCATGCAGCATGTTCTATATTCTGTGTTTTGCACGCAGCTCTGGCCCCATTGAAGTAAATGGGGCTGCGTGAAAATCGCATTGTGCGGGTGAAATGCATTTTTAACGCATGGTTGCTTAGAGATGTTGTTTGTAAACATTCATTTTTTTATCACGCGCGTGCGAAATACATCCATACGCATCGCACCCGCGCAGAAAAAACTGAACGAACGTACGCAATCGCAGTCAAAACTGACTGCGATTGCATGCGGATTGGTGCGAGTTTTCCGCAACGCACCCTGAGCGCATCCGGACTGAGTCCGGATCGCTCGTGTGAAAGGGGCCTAAGGGTGCTCATACATGGTGGAAAAATCCACCAGAAAATGTGCAGCATAAATACTTTTCCCATGTGGGGTATAAAAGTGTCAATGCCAGTGCTGTGCTCCTCCACTACAAAATCCACACCTTTGCAAAAATCAGTACCTGCGTATTTCCGGTGGACATGTGAACATGGTAGCACAGTACAGCACCCCCTGGAGGGTCTACGGCTACTTATTCTTTATTATTTCCGTGTCCTGTCCGTATCGTTATAGCTGAGGCCTGCACAGAGCGTGGTTTTTGCCTTATTGCTAAGCTTTCTCTGGTATTAGAAATGCTCTGCCCTTTAATAAATGTTCCCCCATCTACATTTTGTTCTTCCCTTTCAATCCTGTCATTTAATTGTACAGTGCGTTCCTTATTTTTCCAGACGACTCTAAAATTGCTAAAATAACCTCTTGCTGTTGAACGTATAATAACAGAAATCTCTCTCTTTATCACCAAAGCACTTGCACAGTGTCTTATCGCATCACCTAAATGGGCATCTATCCTTTGTGATTGCTCCTGTATCACCCAGCTGTCTTACGTTCGCCCTATCTCAAAAACACATCGTAGCATGAAATCTCTGATACTCCCTCAAAAGATGATACAAAAGCTCACATGAGAGGAGAGGATTTAATATACGCGCTAACCTCATAGGCAGATGTTCGGGGGTGCCGCAGAGAAGGAATTAAATCAGTATGTTAATTCAATAATATTTAGAGGTGAAAAAACTTGTATTTCTTAAGAAATCATTTGTCTTGCCACCTATCGTTACATATCACTTAGCTACAAGGTTAAATCATCGACCATGCAGAGTATGCTGTATGGCATCCATTTAAGAGCACTGTCAAAATGTACAAAAGATATGTTATAAATAATGAGATTGGATACTGCCGGCTGTGCCATTTACAGGATGACCATAAAACACAATCTGCAGTTGTAGCAGAGCTGAGTATGTCATTTAAGGGAGCATTCACACGACTGTATGTATTTTGAGGTCCGCAAAACAAGAAACCACAAAAAATACGGATGACATACGTATTATGTCCATGATGCATCCGTATTTTTTTTTTTTTTTGAGGACCCATTGTAACAATGCCTATTCTTGAAAGAATAGGACCTGTTGTACCTTTTTAGAGGGTTTTTTTTTTAAAGAAAAACACGGCACTCAAGATTATCATGCAAATGAAAGAAGACTTTTTTAATAGCATCCAATTATTTTCATAGCAAGAAGGCCAACGTTTCGGACCATCCCAGACCTTGATCACGGCCATTGGTGGATAGTGGTATGGATCTGTATGGCGTCCTTTTTAGAGGGACTGCAGAATGGACATATGGATGCGGACAGCACATGGTGTGCTGCCCTATTGAAATGAATGGGTGTGATTCCAATCCGCAAAAAATGTGGATCGGATACGGATAAAAAATATGGTTGTGTGAATGGGGCAGAACTCTTTAGGGCCATAATATTTTGGCAACATAACAACTCAATGATATAAAGAACGTCTTCAAGAGGCTCTGTCACCAGGATCAACCCTATTAAAGTAGGCATATAGCCTGCTAGGGTTGATGTTGCTGAATAAAACAATACCTTTCTTTTTTTTTGTAGGCGCTAGCTTTTTATAGTGATTGACACTTTTATTTTTATGCAAATGAACTATTGGAGCACCAAGAGGTGGGCTTAAGTGGTTTGAGCACCTCTCCAGTGATGCCCCTGGTTCTCCAAACATGCCCCCCTCCCCTTCACGTCTAACACTTCTGACTTTTCACACCTGAAGTTCACACACGCCGAGAAGCGAAGATGATAAGTGTGCATGCGTCATTAATGTCATTCCACCCAGAAGTGGATGCTCAGTGGGCTTCATCTGTAGTCACTTCCACTTCATGGTGTAATGATCAACGACACATGAGCACTCTTGGCACTCCAATATTTTATTTGCATAAAAATAAGTGTCAAAAATGCCAGTACCTACAAAAATAAGAAATGCATTGTATTACTCAGCTACAGAGGCAGCTAAACTTGATGGTTAACGCGTTAAGTAAAAAATTCGTACAAAAAGGTTACCTGACTATTTCAATGTATATCAATGGCTTTTGTCACAAGATGGCCTGAGATAACACTGTGACATGAGTCAGTTTTAGCTCGGCATCTGTACATCAACCTGACCAGGCTATATGCTTGGTTTATTAGGGTTGATCCTGGTGACAGAGCTTCTTTCAGCACATGGCCGAATCTGCATTTCAGTCCACAAAAACCGATCCGCAAAACACAGATGCCTTCTGTGTGCATTCTGTATTGTTATCACTCCCATCAATAGAAAGAACTATTCTTGTCCGCAGTATGGACAGGAATATAGGACATGCTCTATCATTTAAGGAATGGACACATAGATATGCAAAATTATGTATGCATGACCCCAATGAACGGGTTAGTGTGCTTTCAAATATGGTCGTGCACATGAAGCCGAAGGCAAGGACGACACTGTCTAGCCTGCTAATCCCCCACCTTCATACTTATTGTACTAAATGACAATTATTAAAGAAGGACTTTTGTGGTTTCACACAGGCTTCTGTTGCAAAAATGCTGCAATTTGGTGGGATTTTTTGTCACAGTTTTTTTTTTTTTTTGCAAAAAATGCAATGCTTAGATGTTTATGAATTATTCTAGTTTTATGCCATATTTCTTCACTTGCATTATGTTCTTTGCATCAGTGGAATTTTTTTGATGCAACATGCAGCATTTCTTATACAGGGGAAAAAAACGGCTGAAAAAATCCATGTCAACAAGGAACAATGTGTGACCGAAAAATGCAACCAAAAATGCTGACAAAAAAGTATGTGTTCCATGGCACTTTTTTAGACTGGTGGCCAATCCAACAGCAGAGATTGGTAAAATTCTAATAATTAAATAATACAGTAAAAGAAGTATTTCTCTTCTAGATCTTTTACATAGACATGGTATATGTGATGACCAGAGCAAGCACACCATGTGGTTTGAGCACAATGCAGCTGCAAAACGTCTCAAGTCTTGAAACTTTTTTCTTTTGTCACATACACTGGATACAGAACGTGCTACTGGAGAGAAGACATGCTATGATTTTTCAATTATCGGCAGCTGTAGTTTTCTCAAAGAAAAAACTCTGATAAATGTTCCTACAGAACAGTGGTATCACATGTAAAAAAACTTTGAAAAACCTTTATATACATGGATTACTGCCTTATATGTAAAAACTCTGATTCCAGCCTTTCCCCAAAGAAACTGAAAGGGCAGGGGCAGACAGGGAACGTAAAGTGGCCCTGAAAAAAGGGGTTTTCCAGCCTTTTTATATTGATGGGCTATCCTTAGGATAGAGTGTCAATATCTGATTGGTGGAGGTTCAACACCCCTACCGATCAGCTGTTCTGCAGTTGCTCCAGTACGGAAGTTGGGGCCAGCACTACAGTTCCGTCCATTGTGTGTAGCGAAGGGAACTGGTTACTACAGTGCCACTTCCATTGAACTGGGAGGATAATAAAAGACTGGCAAACTCCAACTTTAAAGGGAGTTTGTCACCTACAACCTCCCTATCAAATGATTTACATAGACACGTACCTGCGGTTCAACTTATAAAGTGCTATTTTTCTTTCAGAGGCTCTATTACCTAGTTATGATACTTTTTTCTTATATGAAATTTAGACATTTGGAGTAACAAGGATGTTGCCATTGCTGCCATTGCACCTAAGCTCCACTTCTTTCTGTGACCCCTGCCTTGTTGCTTTGACTGACAGGGCCAGGCAGTGGTAAAGCAGTGAGGGAGGGGCTGTTTACAGAAAGGGGTAGAGCTTAGGTACAACTGTTGCATCGGTTGCCTGTGTCCGCCACCATCAGTCTTCCCTAGACATGTGCGGGCACTGCTTTTGTTCCAGGGGTTCAAACATAGAGAAAAAACAGCTCACCACTCCAATACTGATTGCAGAGTCCTCCTCACAAATTGCACCTGTGCAAGGAACCACAGCAGGGCCAGTGTCCTGTGAATAATCCAGTATAGAAACAAATTCCAGCACTGGGAAATAGTAGATGCATAAAATTCCATAATTCTGCCTGTTTCCTGACTCTGATTCTCTGCTGCCTGACCCGACCCGTGTCTGATTACTATATTGAACATTTGCTGCCTGCCCTGACCTTTGGACTATTTCTCGGATTTGCCTTTGCCCTGCCTGTCCTGACCTTGGCCTGTTACTATGAGTTTTGCCTGTCCCTATGCACCAGAGTCTCTTGACTCCCATGGGTCAACAGCCAACCACACAGAGACTACTCCAAGACGTACTGGCCTAGTGCATTCCCTGCAGTAAAGCCCATATCCCTCATATAGGGGCTAAAAGGTGAAAACCAGGAAACTATCCTAGTATAACATCCTTAGGTTTAGTCCTAAGTCAAATCTGTTGGTCGGCACAGAGGTTCCACACCCACGACTGTAACATCAACAAAAGCAGTGGTGATACCCTTGTTGCACCAAACACCTAATTAGTATTAGTCAACATATTGTGTCTCTATAATATGGAACATGTCATGCTTTTCCTCCTTATTAAACTACATGAAAAACCTCAGTGAAATTTGATATCCATAGAAGTACAGTCTAGTCCCATAACAGCCCATAACTCGGATCCATAATGTAGGCAGATGCGTTTGCACTCATAGTGCAATATCACATCTGGTTGTTGCAGTAAAGTGGTCATGAACAATCCAGGAAAAGTTAATTTACCCTGATACTTCAAGATATGCAGCTACAATTTGTGGAATTGCCCTCCAACCCTTGGGATTAGGAAAGCTAAACCATATACGTAGCAGGAGTATTCCGTTTTTATTGAATTAATTGCTCTCTTTTTTTTTTTTTTCCAGGAGATACGCAGTGTGGATTTTTGTCATCTTGTTCATGACATCACAAAGTATTTCCTAGCGGTTTTTGATAGAACTGAAGGAACACCTGCTAACTGAGTTATCACGAGGAAAAAGAGACCATGCAATGACAAATTCAGACCTGCTAAATCTGTATTTTATCTTTAGCAGTTATAGGGTGCATAAAATGACTTCACGGTAAAAACAAGAAGACATACTGTATTACCATCCTGCTGTATATCAATAGTAATAGCACTAAGAATATGTTCTTCTTTGCAGCATATAAAAGGGAGAGGAGGACAACTGAAAACAATGACATTTTAATCGGTATGTGCAAGATATTGTACAATGTTTAACCATCCTCCTCCGTTTTCCTCTCCACTATCCTTCTCTCTTATTAAACAGTTGATTAGGGAGCACACGGCTTCTCCAGTGCTGGAGCCGGAACCTAAGCATGATCACTTGGAGAAAAGAGGCAGCCCTTAAATTGCTAATTTACTTTGGCTGGTATGCAGCACTCCAGCCAATATATCTGAAATTATGTTAAGCTTTACAGCCAAACACTCTCATAAAGAGATTTAGGAGTGTGAGTGAGATAATTAAACCACCCTTCCAGGAGTATTGACCTCCAACTGAGCGGAGACAATGGTGGAGAGGGGGAGGGCAAGAAATAAGTACGGTACATTTTCTTAGGCCCCATAAATCAGTACGGCTCCTTAGGATATAGGTATCCTCTTTATTCTCCACCTATGTTCCTTATACTTCATACAGACTCAAGATCATTTGTTCCTGGTACTAGGTTCAATATTGGTTTTGAGAAATGAGGAGAAAAGGGAATGAGCTTGTGCAGCCATACAGGAGACCAATGAAAATGTTTTCCTATAAATGGCTCCCTAGATGTTTTCCGTCCAGTAACTACATCAGCACGGCTGAGCTGCTAAGTGTTTGGGTAGAAAATCGTCTTGTTCAAAGGAAAGCTGAAATGAAATGCGTCTCGCTCTCATCTGCTAATGGAGAAAATAGACATTCTGCTTAAAGCAGCGGCTGATGATGCTCGCATTTAAAAGCTATGATGTCTTCCTTAAACGTACAGGAATTCACAAGAAACAGCATACAAAACATCTTAGGATGTCTTTGATATTGTTTACCAGTGGCACATAATGGTAATGTACAGGTCAAGGTACCCGAAAACAACAGCAATGCTGTTTTTCATTCCTGAAGAGTGTTTCAGATCCAACATTTTACAAATGAGTAGCTGTTGTACTGAAAGTGGGCTGTTAACTATTTTATGGCTGAAACTGTTACAGCTACAAAAATGTTGTGCCAAGTTACAAAAAAAGTTTCTAGAAAGCAGGTCTTGCAGTGCAATATTCTTCATTGTGGCTCTCCAGCCCTTGTGAACCTATAATGGAGCATGTACTGACAACACGTGTATGTCGGAACGTCCGTGCATGTTGGAAGGTGTGGCTTCACAACAGCTGGAAGCTCACAAGTTGGACACCACTGTTGGTATACATGTGTAGCCAGCATTATTTTGACACTAGCTGCGCCAGAATGGTAACTTTAAAGGGAGTCTGTCACCTCATTTTCACCTATATAACTAACAGCACTGCCCCACAGAAGATTGCATACACATCTCCCAAGTGCCCGGCTGAAAGTGAAAGTAAAAACAGCTTTCTCTCCCGACTCGATTTCTAACAGCTATATCTTCTGATATACTGGATATAATGCTGTGATTTTGGTATCATTTTAAAGCTTGGAATGTCAGCTTTCAAAGGAGGTCAGAAGGAGGTCATTGTTCTATCTGCTACTAATCCCAAGATATGAGCAGCTAAAGCTGCCCTCCCCCCTCCAGTCTAGTTTGCAGCAGCAGCAGAGCCGGGCACTTGGGAGCTGTTTTCCTGCAGAATAAAAGTGCTTTTTCTGAACGAGGAATACACACACAGGTATGTCTGAGATGTGTATGCAATCGTCTGTGGGACACTGCTGTTAGCTATATAGGTGAAAATGAGGTGACAGACTCCCTTTAATGGGATTTGTTGTATTACTGTAATGTGTATTATTGTGTCAATGTCACTGGCATAGCTATAGGGGTCGCAGCCATCACAAGTGAGACCAAGTCATTTTTTAGGCCATCTCTTGTCTCTGCAGAGTTTGACAAACAGACATCTTAGTTATCTACTTTTCCATCACCCTCTCCTCCTTCTCAATACCCATCCTGCTACCCACAATACTGTGCCCACTGTGTTTCCCAATACTATACTACAGAAACTGTCCCCCTTAAAATACCAGTACCACACAGGTAGTGCCCTCTTCAATAATAAATGGCACACAGTGCCCTAAAAAATAGCTGTGTCAAGCAAACAGTGGCCTGGACACTAATAGTGTCATAAACGTACTGTCCCTCAAAAATAATTGTGCTAAGCTGATACTGTACCAGGGTGCCCCCCACTGTAATAGTGCTCCCCAAAGTGCCAACAGTAGAAATAATTATCTGCCAGAGTGCACTTAGTGATACTTTGGCCCCAATAGTAATAATGCCCCCATTGTGCCCATGCAAGTAATCATGATCCCCATTGTCTCCCAGTAGAAATAATTCTCCTTATAATGTGTGCCAGTACAAACATACCCCTTTATAATGTGCGCCACAGCAGAAATTTCCCCTTTATGTGCGCCAGTACAAATATTTACCTCCATGCATCTGTCAGGAATGTGGTGTGGTTCCTGAGGACAACTAAACACTAGGAAGTGGTCATTTACCACAACCCTGCCACTGCCCCCATTTGTCTCCAGGTCACCCCTTCTGAGGCCTTACCTCACCTAATTGGCGGTGCATCTAACAAAAAGTTTAAAAAAAAAAAGTTTTGAAACATAAATAAACATTTTTTGAAAAATAACATCGTGGGCATCGCTGTTTGCAAAAATTCCCGTACTATTAAAAACTTATCCCAAATGGAAAAATAAAAATGGCCAATTAACAGTTTTTTTTTTATCACTTTACTTCTAAAAAATTTAATAAAAAGTGATCAAAAAGTCATACACACCCCAAAATGGTATTAGCAAAAACTAACATAACTATAAAAAAAAAGTCATAATACGTGGGGGTCATAATACGTTAATGACAATAAAAAACTTAATTTTTTTAAAAGTTTTTTTTTTTCAGTGTTAAAATTAAAAACTATAAATATATGGCATCACCGTAATAGTACTGACAAACCTGTAAAACTTTGGTGGAATAGCTATTTTTTTTTCAAATTCCACCCCATGTGGAATTTTTTCTCTTTCTTTCCAATACATTGTATGTAATATTAAATGGTGGCATTAGAAATTACAACTTAGCCCACAAAAAAAAAACAAGCCCTCATAAGGCTATGTGAACGGAAAAATAAAAAAGTTATGGCTACAGGAAAGCAGGGAGAGAAAAACGCAAAAACTCAAAATCGCTGCGTCAGGAAAGGGTTAAATGTCTATTATGCTCATTTATGCACATTGGCATCAGTTTTAACCGTTTCCATCCGAGATCCTTTTTTTTAGATGGGAAAAAAAGTCCTGCATGAAGAACAGGAAAATAAACGGGGATGTGAACCTGGCCTAACTTATATAGGCACTTTTACGCTTACTGACTAAGTCCCTTATTTTGTCCTCAAGCTTCTAGATTCCCTGGATTCAGATAGAAAGGCACTCTTGGGGGACCTGTACACTGAAAGATGCATTGACTATTGCCTTATGGAAAAAGAACTCGCCAACCCCTACTCTTTTCACAGTTCAACATGTAATGAAACTGTGGTCTCAATTACACTCATCTAGCGGAGGTGTTAGTGCTCCCCCCCAAACAACTTATGACTATTTCATCCCTAGAAGCGGCGATAGATGACATAAATTTATCGGTTTGGTCTCGGGCGGGAATCAAATCCATGGCACAGATAATGAATGATAAGATGTTAAAGCCCTTTGACTTAATACAAAAATCACTTTCTCTCCCACATGGAGAATTTTACAATTACTGAAAGGGGTTCTCCGAGTTATATTTATTTATAGGTCATCAATATCAGATCAGTGGGGGTCCGACACCTGGCACCCCCACTGATCAGCTGTTTGAAGAGGAGGCGCGCGCCATATCTGCGCTGCCTCCTCTTCACTGTTTACATGCTGGCCGTGACGGGGTAGTGGTGAGTAGGTGTAATTACACCTAACTGCCCCATTCATTTCAATGGGAAGAATCGCTCCCATGCAAGTCTATGGAAGCGATTCTTCCCATTGAAATGAATAGGGGAAGTTAGGTGTAATTATACCTACTCACCACTACCCCCGTTACGGCCAGCATGTAAACAGTGAAGAGGAGGCAGCGCTGATACGGGCGCGCGCCTCCTCTTCAAACAGCTGATCGGCGGGGGATGCCGGGTGTCGGACCCCCACCGCATCTGATATTGATGACCTATCCTGAGGATAGGTCATCAATATATGTAACTCGGGAGAACCCCTTTAAGGATACGGCATTTAGTAAACGCTATATTTGCCTTACCTCCTAAGATGAATATGGAGATAATTAAGCTATTTC
>ONZH01014759.1:0-69193 GCA_900303285.1 Rhinella marina | reverse complement strand
TCGCACAGAGAGTTTTCTGGATCAAGCGGTAGATGATATTGGTAGCAAATGACTTGGTTGTATTGTGTGACGTACAGAAAGTGTCACCTGGACAGTATATACGGATAGGAGCGAATGTGCTGAACTGTGACACACGGAAAGGTTACACAAAGCTGAGTAAAATGGATTTGTATCACTGAGCTAAAACAACTGAAATTTTTATTTTTTTTTATATTTGTTTTTTTATATTTTTTTTACAATTTGTTTTTTTTGGGAACGTAACGTGCAGGAACTATGGTAGGACTGACTGACACCCTGTTAACGGTGGCTATTTAGTCTGCGACCCAGACAAATGTCGCACAGAGAGTTTTCTGGATCAAGCGGTAGATGATATTGGTAGCAAATGACTTGGTTGTATTCTGTGACGTACAGAAAGTGTCACCTGGACAGTATATACGGATCGGAGCGAATGTGCTAAACTGTGACACACAGAAAGGTTACACGCAGCTGAGTAAAAAGGATTTGTATCACTGAGCTAAAACAACTGAAAAAATAATTAATTTTTTTTATATTTTTTTTTTTGGGAACGTGACGTGCAGGAACTATGGTAGAACTGACTGACACCCTGTTAACGGTGGCTATTTAGTCTGCGACCCAGACAAATGTCGCACAGAGAATTTTCTGGATCAAGCGGTAGATGATATTGGTAGCAAATGACTTGGTTGTATTCTGTGACGTACAGAAAGTGTCACCTGGACAGTATATACGGATGGGAGCTAGTGTACTGAACTGTGACACACAGAAAGGTTACACACAGCTGAGTAAAATGGATTTGTATCACTGAGCTAAAACAACTGAAAAAATAATTTATTTTTTATATTTTGTTTTTTTGGGAACGTGACGTGCAAGAACTATGGTAGAACTGACTAACACCCTGTTAACGGTGGCTATTTAGTCTGCGACCCAGACAAATGTCGCACAGAGAGTTTTCTATATCAAGCGGTAGATGATATTGGTAGCAAATGACTTCGTTGTATTGTGTGACGTACAGAAAGTGTCACCTGGACAGTATATACGGATCGGAGCGAATGTGCTGAACTGTGACACACAGAAAGGTTATACGCAGATGAGTAAAATGGATTTGTATCACTGAGCTAAAACAACTGAAAAAATAATTTATTTTTTTATATTTTGTTTTTTTGGGAACGTGACGTGCAGGAAATATGGTAGAACTGACTGACACCCTGTTAACGGTGGCTATTTAGTCTGCGACCCAGACAAATGTCGCACAGAGAGTTTTCTGGATCAAGCTGTAGATGATATTGGTAGCAAATGACTTGGTTGTATTCTGTGACGTACAGAAAGTGTCACCTGGACAGTTTATATGGATTGGAGTGAGTCAGTGCTGAACTGTGACACACAAAATGGTTCCACACTGCTGTGTGCAATGGATTTGTATCACTGAGATAGAACAATAAAAAAAAAAAACAGGGTTAGATATGGCGATAGCTGCACTACTAGTGCCAGCCAGCCAGCCAAGCCAGGAGACAAAAAAAAAAATTCTTGTAGCCCTTAGAAGGGCTGTCGGGTTCTTTATGGGTGATCCCTGCCTAACAGACAACTAAATGCAGGCCCTAACACTGTCCCTGAAAGGCAGCAGCTCTATCCCTAACGACATCCAGACAGCATCTGAGCCGAGCGCCGCGGTCAGTCACTAGTATATTCCAGGGTCACCTGATCAGGCCAGCCAACCCCTGCTATCGACATGTAAGGGCCCCACGTGATGCTGGGTGTACCGTAGAGTCTCCTGGCTTGTGATTGGCTGTGGTTATAGGCGCCAAAAAAGCTCGATGCGGAAGTTGCCATTTCCTCGAGTATGGCGAGATACTCGTCCGAGCTGCGAGTACTTACGAGTACCCTAATACTCGAACGAGCACCAAGCTCGGACGAGTATGCTCGCTCATCTCTAGTGATATGTTGATTTTGTGGCACAAACCCCTTTTAAGAAAGGTCTACAAAAACTCATTATATCATTATTTTATTATACTGATCCAGCTTCAGTAAATGACACCTTTATGATGAAGTATTTTGTTAAATTTCTGCTGTTATTGGCACCATTCATTCCATGGATTTATTTTCCTATTATTTACTGTGTAAAACTATGTCAGTTCATGGTAAAAGTTGTTGTCCGCATTTCTTTAGAAAATCTGCGGAAACCTGTCTGGTATGTGTGGCATCCCCTTGGGGGGAAATTTAGTTATTCCCTGTCACTGCACAGAGGCAAATGTCCTGGCCAGATAACTATTCCCTTTAATGGGAACTATCTTTGTATGTACTGTATGGCGGTACACTGAGGCTGTGAATGAATACAACATATAAATATTGTGGCTTGCACCTCTGAATACATGAAGGATTCTCTGCAGAGGAAATATCTCTGTACATATGAAGAGTGACAGACACTCAACAGCAGTGGACTGAGGCTGTGTAGTTTTGGACTAAGGCCATATAGGCTCCATGGTCCAAGTGCATGATCCCCAAGGCTAAGAAAGAAAATAAAGGATGAAATGTGGGCATAAAGGCTGCTTTATTTTATGGGAAAATATATCAATGTAACTGGTTATCCTTCAGAATTATATTTTAAGAGACCTTGGGTGTTTGATAGACATTTGTATAAGTTTATTTTTTGGGGTACAGTAATTAATTTTCATCTTCTTTAAAGATACACAGTTTCTATTTTAGGTTAGTTTGTGACTGATATCTACAGTGTATCTAGGAATAAAAATATTTTCTTTAGTGTTAAGATGAATAATGAAAGGAGGAATTTATCATTTTAAAAAACATTGGCCAACGTTTACTAATGTGTGTTCCTAGATTATGTAGTGCAATTTGATTTAGAGAGATTATTTATGTCTAGCCTGATGAATGTAGCTTAATACAAAAGGGGTGTGGATTCTTTAGAAAGGGCTATGGGATAATATGCAACATTTAGCACCAAAATGGTGCCATGACGGTATAAAATTAGTCTCACACTAAGCCTACCAATAGTTATAAATGAGATAAAATTGTTTATCCATGTGCTACATTTATCATCCAGCCTGAACTACTGTGAGTAATCTGATTCATCTCTACACAGCCTAAGTTTACGCCGTCTACAGGTTTAGTAAATCTGCCCTAGTTAGACATAATTGTTATATTGAAAAAAATGTTTCTGTACCTTTTTGGTACAAACCTAAGCTAGAAGAGTTGTATGGTGTGGTAGGAATTAGGGTCCTCAGTTGCATAGTTGGAAAACTTTGCTCTTTGTTTTGCAGGGCTCCTGGTGGATGAGGTGTCCACCAGGATCGGAAGGAGCTCGGTGGTTCTCTGTCTTTGTTGTTGGGGGAGTTGTCTGTGTTCTGCTCTTCAGTATACCAGACATGCAGCAGTTTCTCAGCAGGTAGGCTGCAAGTTTTGCCATGCAAATCTTCAAGAGTGTGTTTCCATTGGAGAATGGATGAAGGTTGATTTATTTGGTGCTGACTGGGCAGTATATAAGTAGCATGACTTCTAAACTGTATTTTTTATCACTACTTACTTCTGGGAATCTTAGGGCTATATGAACTTTGATACCATGTGCATGGTTAGAATGGTGCCTATTATCAAACTAACACTACATTTACAAAAACTCATTTTGCTATATTATGTTTTACCATAATTTCAGAAATGCAGCAGAACTTCACCCATGTATTCACTTAATTTCATAACTGATGTTAACTGCTATAAAGCCACTCACTAGGTGCATCTTGTTACATGCTACCTCCGCTTCTTTCCATTTACATTTTGCCATATGACAGTGGTACATATCAGTCATAAGCAGTGGAATGTAGTATATCAGGCAAGTAATTTAATTTTATTATTTTAATGTACTATATTTTTCAGACGTTATGGGTGTGTGTTTGTGGTATATGGTGTGTGTGTATGTGTGGTTAGGGGGCAAGCAGGATAGTAATTATTTCTATGCTAGATCGTGTCTTCTATCATATGACATATGATAGATTTGGTTTGATAATGTGGGTCCAATGATAAACTGGTTCTTGTAAACATACCATTGCAACCATACTTTTATATCATTCTGATTTTAGTAGTAGAAGCCATTACGGTTCACATGAGCTGTATGGTAAGAAATAAATCACTAATGTTAGAATAAAACAATGTTAAACAGTAATTATGTTTTTCACTTTTAAAAGGCATATGCTGACATATCAAAAGTATTGTACCTGTCCATGAGTGACTAGGGAAAGAATACTTTGGATTGAAGTGGGTGAACAGACATTGTTAGCATGTAACATACTATTGCAGTGAATATTGGAAACCATTTATACAAATATTGCATAGGTCCAGAGAGGTATAGAAACTATCTGTAGTAACAATAAAGAATAAATTTGATTGTCGAGACAGTTGATATAATTAACAGATACTGACCAGGAAAAGCAACCATTTTGAAATATAAAATATCCACATAGTCCCAGATGCCTGTAGGCAATGTTACATTACAATATCAAGTAGTTAGTTGTCAGGTTGTCAATATATTGGATAATTCAAAGAGAAAGTCTTCTGGTGGACATGTTAATTAGCAGAATATTTCACATACTGTACACTGAAATGGAATTACAGAAAATCTAATTTGACAACCAAATTTGAATGCAGGATTCCTGTGTATGTTCAGAAACGTGCATATGGTGTATATATAGTGAAAATTAGAATGGATTTGGAGATTCCAATATAATAGGGGGAAAAAAATCTTTCTGTTATGTCAATAACTGCTGAGTAGGATTTTTTGGGGTGAATTTAAGTATGAGGCTCACTAAGGAGATGAAACAAATATGCAAATCAATAACTCTGCATTACGGCCCATTCACACAACCGTGTGAACGGGTTCACACCTATTCCTCAAAATTGCGGAATAGGTGTGGGCCCGTTCACTTCAATGGCCGGCACGGGATCTTGCCGAGCCGCAGCTTCGTGCTGCAGCTCCGCAAGAAAAAATAGAACATGTCCTATTCTTGTCCACAATAGCGGACAAGAATAGGCATTTTCAACTGGGTGCACGGCCGTGTGTTCCGCAAATTGCAACGCCATGGCCATCTGAGTGGCCCCTTAGTCTGGAGGATTAGAATAGAGTGATTATAGTGGGGAAAATCCATTTTCTGATGTCATAGACACATGAGAAGATTGCACTATTGAAATCTGTTGGCTCAGACTACCATAGATTTTCTGAATGAAAAGTCCCTGTAGAGCACTTAAACCCCTTTGTTACCTTTTTGTCCAACAACAGTATAGGTTTTAACTGTAGATAGCTGTGAGCCCCGCCACTGAGCTCTAACCCATGACTAGTACATGGCATTTCTCTCACCTCACTGCAGTAATGTGAAAATGAATGAAGCAGCGGCCATGTTTGCACCCTGCTGAGTTCCATTTAGTATGGCACTGATGAAAACAGACAAGTACAGCAGCTGGTGAAGTATTGTCTTGGATGGACTGAGGCTTAAAACATAACCTTTATTATTATCAACATAAAATCTCACACATATCGAAAAAATTAATCTAAGGTCATGGTGGGATTTACAAACTATGGAGATATACACTGTGTGCAGAATTATTAGGCAAATGAGTATTTTGATCACATCATCCTTTTTATACATGTTGTCCTACTCCATGCTATATAGGCTTGAAAGCCAACTACCAATTAACTAAATCAGGTGATGTGCATCTCTGTAATGATGAGGGGTGTGGTCTTATGACATCAACATCCTATATAAGGTGTGCTTAATTATTAGGCAACTTCCTTTCCTTTGACAAAATGGGTCAGAAGAGAGATTTGACGGACTCTGAAAAGTCAAAAATTGTGAGATGTCTTGCAGAAGGATGCATCAGTCTTGAAATTGCCAAGCTTTTTAAGCGTGATCACCGAACAATCAAGCGTTTCATGGCAAATAGCTAACAGGGTCGCAAAAAGCGTGTTGAAAAAAAAAAGCGCAAAATAACTGCCCATGAATTGAGGAAAATCAAGCGTGAAGCTGCCAAGATGCCATTTGTCACCAGTTTTGCCATATTTCAGAGCTGCAACGTAACTGGAGTATCAAAAAGCACAAGGTGTGCCGATACTCAGGGACATGGCCAAGGTAAGGAAGGCTGAAAAATGACCACCTTTGAACTAGAGGTTTTATGGACTGATGAAATGAGAGTGACTCTTGATGGGCCAGATGGATGGGCCCGAGGCTGGATCAGTAAAGGGCAGAGAGCTCCACTCCGACTCAGACACCAGCATGGTGGAGGTGGGGTACTGGTATGGGCTGGTATCATCAAAGATGAACTTGTGGGACCTTTTCAGGTTGAGGATTGGGTGAAGCTCAACTCCCAGACCTACTGCTAGTTTCTAGAAGACACCTTCTTCATCAGCGGTACAGGAAGAAGTCGGTATTGTTCAAGAAAAACATGATTTTAATGCAGGACAATGCTCCATCACATGCATCCAAATACTCCACAGCGTGGCTGGCCAGTAAAGGTCTAAAAGAAGAAAAAATAATGACATGGCCCCCTTGTTCACCTGATCTTAACCCCATAGAGTACCTGTGGTCCCTCATAAAATGTGAGATCTACAGGGAGGGAAAACAGTACACCTCTCAGAACAGTGTCTGGGAGGCTGTGGTGGCTGCTGCACGCAATGTTGATCATAAACAGATCAAGCAACTGACAGAATCAATGGATGGAAGGCTTTTGAGTGTCATCGTAAAGAAAGGCTGCTATATTGGTCACTGATTTTTTTTTTGTTTTTGTTTTTGAATGTCAGAAATGTTCATTTCTAAATTTTGTGTTGTTATATTGGTTTACCTGGTGAAAATAAACAAGTGAGATGGGTATATATTTGGTTTTATTAAGTTGCCTAATAATTCTGCACAGTAATAGTTACCTGCACAAACAGATATCCTCCAAATCTAAAAAAAAAACACTCCAACTTCCAAAAATATTAAGCTTTGATATTTATGAGTCTTTTGGGTTGATTGAGAACATAGTTGTTGTTCAATAATAAAAAGAATCCTCTCAAATATAACTTGCCTAATAATTCTGCACACAGTGTATATGTTTTACAATGATGCACTGTTGCATGTGTTATGCTTTTACATACTAGTGTTTAAAAAAAAAGGAAAAAAAGTGGCTTGTTAGGACCAAGCATCCAAAAATTATGTAACAATGTATGCATCATAGAAAGTACAGAGTCTGAGTAGGACTGAATATCTTCTGTATATCTCCACTTGCTGATTTGCGTCAGCCTGGTGCAGCACATGAAAAAATTGCTCCATTATGTGGATGATACTGAACTGGCTGCTGAGGCTTCTGCTGCCTGCTGTAGCAGAGATGGCATGAGATGGATAACTCTGCAGGGGGGAGATGACTCAGACACAAGGGTGCCAGGTGTCTACTCTGCAAACTGCGCCAAGCTGTGTACACAGTGTATTCTGGTAATAAAGACATTTGGCCTCTCTATCAGCAAAAAAAAAAGAGAACATTCCCCCCTTTGCTTTGATAGCAAGGGTAAGGATACACCTGTCATTATGTAAGCAAGAAAACATACAGCTTGCCATTCTCACCAGCGTGCCCAAGGACCCAGTTCTTTCCAGCTCTGCACTACACTGAGATGATTGATCATCATGGCCAGTGTCACTGTTATTATCATCAGCCTCGTCCTTCTGCACGAGTGACTCCTACTCCTCCTCCTCTAGTGAAAACTCCTCATTCATGCACGGTGAAATCATTCACTGCTTTACACTACTTGCACACACATTCTAGCATATGTATGGTGGAATTCCAGAGAGTTGGAACATCAAAGATCAAGCAGTGCAATAGCAAACTGTCCTGTCATTGCAAGTCGAGGAGTTCTTTGCCACATAATAATGGTGGAAATTTGAGGACAGTGTCCTTTCACCCTCTACAAGCCACTGTACTTTTCCAAAAAGTGTTACACAACAAGATTTATCACATGCATCCATGCTGGGAGCATATGCTAAATCCCCCAAAATGCAGTATAGCCACGATGTTCCTGCCATTGTTGCTCACCATGTTACCCAGCTGGAGTTGGTGGGGAGACAGTCAGTGAGATATTTTGGCTGGGTAACAGAAGTGCCTTTAGCCTAGACACTGCACGTGCTTAGAGGCTGGCTGATATCAATCTGGATACAATAAACTGGATGCGACTTTTTACAATAATCAATCATTTTATTGTGGATGGACTGTACTTTATGGCCAATTATGTTGGTAAACAATATCAAAAATATTTTTTGTGAATCTAAACATTTTTTAAGTTAAAGTGGATATGTATTTTATCATACAGTATATTCGCAGTGTACATGTATGTGTGGTGTTGATAAATTAATGTTAAACATAAATAATCATTGATTTTCAACCATAGAGTATTTCTATTTGATGTGTAATTGCTTGAAGATTGCCAAGACTGCCAAGATTTATTTAATGTTCAAACTAATTATGTCCTAGGGTTGAAGAATATATTATTGTGCTGGGGTTTTCCTGTGGTAGAGTCTAAATCATACAATATCTGCATATTTTGTACTTTGCCTTATGTTGCTGGTGAATTCCACTGAGTGTTTCAGTGAATATGCATGAATTAGGCTTTTAAGCTCTAACTTTGCCCTTTGAAAATTTGCATAATTTTCAGCTTTTATAGTACTTGAAATACTGCTGTTATTAAGATTATTGGTGACAGTTCACATCTACTTTGGAAGTAGATGCTTTCAATCAGTCAAAAGGGCAATTTCATTTTACATCCCCACTTTTTCTTTCATATTTTATGGTGTATCAATTGTGAATTTAAAAACATAAGCTTTAAATTTATGAACTGGTTAGACTGCATATAGAAACTGGCTCTCTAAAGTTTCTGTATCAATATCACTACCTATAAAAATGGTATACAGATTATCTTGTACATAAAAGTGATCTAGAAGCATATAGGAAAAGTAATGTACCGTACATAGCATAGAGAATCTACAACATAAAATAAGCTTAGTTTTAGAGATGAGCGAGCATGCTCGGCCGAGCGTACTCGGGAGCAATTTTCGAGTAGTAGCGTACGCATTTTATAATCTGTACGCTAATGCATATGCATTTTATAATCTGTACACTAATGCGTACGCATCTTATAAATTTACAAGATGCATACGCATTAGCGTACAGATTAAAAGATATGTACGCTACTACTCGAAAATTGCTCCAGAGTACGCTCGGCCGAGCATGCTCGCTCATCTGTACCTAGTTTCAGCCATATGTATGCTTTAAAGTGTCTGCCATACTAAAGGTGACTATACACTGTCAATGGCTGTTAGACAAATTCTTGTTTGGCTTAAAGTTATTCCTGCTGACTCCCCCACATACATGAGAAAGAGAAGAAAGCCACTACCACAGACCTCTGATCTCAGATCTCCTGCCCAAACAAACCAACGGGTCTTCAAATTTAACTTGGCCGAGCCTTTGTTTCCCAACATCATTCTTCACGGGAGTGTCAGAAGGCCCCATATGCATTAGACAGTCCACCAGATGGTACAGCCAGTGATAATCCAATGCCTGTGAGGACCTTTAGACTGCTTATGTTTCTACTAAAGCGACATTGGGTTCCACAGTGGGACCAGGTGCTTTCAGCATATTACCTAAAGCGTAACCAGCCTTAAATTGTATTATTTAACTTCAACAGTATGTAAATGCTAAGAGTGCTGCTATAGATTGCGGCATCAACAAACCACATACGGCTTTCAATAAATGGGGGGAAAACAAATCACAGACAGTAAAACTGAATTACATGTAATTTAAGTCTGATTTGTGTTTTCCCTTGCTGAAATAACTGTGGGTAAGCTGTTGCAAAACTCAGCACAGCCAAAACATGTGGCAGCACCCTGAAGTTAAAGCTTTTAAGTAACCTGTTGTTATTAAACATGTCTGAACATTCTTTATCTTTATTAGTGATTTTTTGGATAGTGTGTGAACTTTCCATATAGTATCTACAATATGATACCTAAAGACCATTTCTGATTGTAGTACAAGAGAGAAAGAACAGACTTGGGCTAGGTTTCCACCTAGAACACTACCTGTATATGCCGGGAAGTATAGTCCTAAGATTTAACTTTAAGGCTCTATATCTCTGTCATTGCTTCCAGTCATAAAAAAGACACAATACTGTGGTCTGTCTTATGACATATATCTGGTTTCCATTGTGGTTTCTATGGTTCTCATGGCAAGAATAATAATGCTTCTTTGCCTGGTCTAAATTGGTATAACAGATTCGTTGAAAATACCTTCTGACTGTAGTGGAACATGTGACTCTAATTTGACATTTTCTGAGCCAGTAAGTAGCCTTAGGAATTCCTACTGTGTAGCACGACTCTCATTTAAGCAGGCCTAATAAAACAACCTGAAAACTATAGTCCTTTTATGTACATTTCTTCAGTACGTAGCAGTTAATGATCTTACACATAAAACACACATAACTCTGGCTGAAAAGTCTGCAAGTTTATGCAAGACCACATACTCTTTCAAAATGACAAGTTGTCATAAAATAAAATATTTTAAAGAGATATTATAATCAAATGGCTGTTTCTCAACTGTTTTTCAACTTGGCTATCTTTCCTATCCCAGGAGAATCTTGCAAGTTTGGCAGGAACTAAAGCATTATAATTAGAGATGAGCGAGTAGTGAAATATTCGAAAGTTCGAAATTCGATTCGAATAGACCGCGAAATTCGACTATTCGACCGAATATCGAATCCCATTAAAGTCTATGGGGAAAAAATGCTCGCCACTTGGAAATCTCAATTCGACCACTTGGAGGTCACCAAGTCCACCCTGAAACCTCAGAAAAGGATGCCAACACTGCTGGAATGCAACTGGGACAGCAGGGGAAGCATGTCTGGGTGCATATAACGCGCCCAAGTCGCACTATTACGCCACTATCACAGCCTCTCAACAATACACTCCAAAGACAATGTAACCTCTCTGTAAAGTGAGACCATACAAGGAAACCTTCTTTCCTCTACATTGCCATGGACCCCAAGCCAAACTAGATAAAAAAGAAGATGAAATTCTGCACCCCTTAAAATCACGTTGCCTATGACAACCACAGATGGCATAGGCAAGGGGGAAAGCAAATAGACCCCACCCCTAATTGTCATTGTGTGTGTGTGTGAAATGTGGTCAGACATGTCTTCTTTAAAATGTAAAAACAACTCAAACACATGCAGAAGCCTTAAAATGTCTAAATTGTTGGCGCTTGAGATGTCAGTGACCCGACCTGGCCCAGTGTCATGTCTAGCAGGTAAAGCAGTGGGGATGTTGAGGGATGCGTAGGACCGCAAAAGGCAGGAAGAGGCCGTGGGCTGGCCAGAGGCTCATGGAAAATTTTGTGGAGGCCCAAGAGGTGAGACGTCTTAAAAATTGTGTGGAGGCTAAAGAGGTGAGACCTCTTAAAAATTATGTGGAGGCCCAAGAGCTGAGACCTCTTAAAAATTATGTGGAGGCCCAAGAGGTGAGACCTGTTAAAAATTATGTGGAGGCCCAAGAGGTGAGACCTCTTAAAGATTTTGCGGAGGCCCAAGAGGTGAGACCTCTTAAAGATTTTGTGGAGGCCCAAGAGGTGAGACCTGTTAAAAATTATGTGGAGGCCCAAGAGGTGAGACGGGTTAAAAATTATGTGGAGGCCCAAGAGGTGAGACCTCTTAAAAATTATGTGGAGGCCCAAGAGGTGAGACCTCCTAAAGGTTTTGTGGAGGCCCAAGAGGTGAGACCTCTTAAAGATTTTGTGGAGGCCCAAGAGGTGAGACCTCTTAAAGATTTTGTGGAGGCCCAAGAGGTGAGACCTCTTAAAAATTATGTGGAGGCCCAAGAGGTGTGACCTGTTAAAAATTATGTGGAGGCCCAAGAGGTGAGACCTCTTAAAGATTTTGTGGAGGCCCAAGAGGTGAGACCTGTTAAAAATTATGTGGAGGCCAAAGAGGTGAGACGGGTTAAAAATTATGTGGAGGCCAAAGAGGTGAGACCTCTTAAAGATTTTGTGGAGGCCCAAGAGGTGACACCTCTTAAAAATTATGTGGAGGCCCAAGAGGTGAGACCTCTTAAAGATTTTGTGGAGGCCCAAGAGGTGAGACCTCTTAAAAATTATGTGGAGGCCCAAGAGGTGAGACGGGTTAAAAATTATGTGGAGGCCCAAGAGGTGAGACCTCTTAAAAATTATGTGGAGGCCCAAGAGGTGAGACCTCCTAAAGGTTTTGTGGAGGCCCAAGAGGTGAGACCTCTTAAAGATTTTGTGGAGGCCCAAGAGGTGAGACCTCTTAAAGATTTTGTGGAGGCCCAAGAGGTGAGACCTCTTAAAAATTATGTGGAGGCCCAAGAGGTGTGACCTGTTAAAAATTATGTGGAGGCCCAAGAGGTGAGACCTCTTAAAGATTTTGTGGAGGCCCAAGAGGTGAGACCTGTTAAAAATTATGTGGAGGCCAAAGAGGTGAGACGGGTTAAAAATTATGTGGAGGCCAAAGAGGTGAGACCTCTTAAAGATTTTGTGGAGGCCCAAGAGGTGACACCTCTTAAAAATTATGTGGAGGCCCAAGAGGTGAGACCTCTTAAAGATTTTGTGGAGGCCCAAGAGGTGAGACCTCTTAAAAATTATGTGGAGGCCCAAGAGGTGACACCTCCTAAAGATTTTGTGGAGGCCCAAGAGGTGAGACCTCTTAAAAATTATGTGGAGGCCCAAGAGGTGAGACCTCTTAAAGATTTTGTGGAGGCCCAAGAGGTGAGACCTCTTAAAGATTTTGTGGAGGCCCAAGAGGTGAGACCTCTTAAAGATTTTGTGGAGGCCCAAGAGGTGAGACCTCTTAAAGATTTTGTGGAGGCCCAAGAGGTGAGACCTCTTAAAATTATGTGGAGGCCCAAGAGGTGAGACCTCTTAAACATTTTGCGGAGGCCCAAGAGGTGAGACCTCTTAAAAATTATGTGGAGGCCCAAGAGGTGAGACCTCTTAAACATTTTGCGGAGGCCCAAGAGGTGAGACCTCTTAAAAATTATGTGGAGGCCCAAGAGGTGAGACCTGTTTAAAAATTATGTGGAGGCCCAAGAGGTGAGACCTCTTAAACATTTTGTGGAGGCCCAAGAGGTGAGACCTCTTAAAAATTATGTGGAGGCCCAAGAGGTGAGACCTCTTAAAGATTTTGTGGAGGCCCAAGAGGTGAGACCTCTTAAACATTTTGTGCAGGCCCAAGAGGTGAGACCTCTTAAAAATTATGTGGAGGCCCAAGAGGTGAGACCTGTTAAAAATTATGTGGAGGCCCAAGAGGTGAGACCTCTTAAACATTTTGCGGAGGCCCAAGAGGTGAGACCTCTTAAAAATTATGTGGAGGCCCAAGAGGTGAGACCTCTTAAACATTTTGTGCAGGCCCAAGAGGTGAGACCTCTTAAAAATTATGTGGAGGCCCAAGAGGTGAGAACTGTTAAAAATTATATGGAGGCCCAAGAGGTGAGACCTCTTAAACATTTTGTGGAGGCCCAAGAGGTGAGCCATAAATATATAAATTTTTCTTATTTACGGAGCAATTCTACGGCGGTTAAGGAGGAGGAGGAGGAGGTGGAGGAGGAAATGGCACTTCATACAGATGGCACTTCACTTTTGGCTGCTTTCCACGGTTGGAGAAGCAAAGTCCGGGTCAATCCACTTGCTGTTCATTTTGATTAGCGTCAGCCTGTCCGCACTGTCGGTTGACAGGCGGCTGCGCTTATCGGTTATAATGCCCCCGGCTGCGCTGAACACCCTTTCTGATAGCACGCTGGCGGCAGGGCAGGCAAGCACCTCCAAGGCGTACAGGGACAGTTCCAGCCACGTGTCCAACTTGGAGACCCAGTAAGTGTAGGACGCCGAGGGATCGGGGAGGACAGGGGTACGGTCTGCCAGGTACTCCCGCAACATCCGCCGATACTTGTCCCTCCTGCTGATAGCGGGCCCCGCAGTGATGGAAGTTGCACGAGGGGGTGCCATGAACGTGTCCCACACCTTGGAGAGTGTTCCCCTGGTGGCTGTGGGCCTGATAGATGTTGTGGGACTCTGGGAGACCCTCTCCTCTCTGCCGCCAGCGATGGTGGGTGGGAAAATCTCCATCATGTTCTGCACGAGTTCCCTCTGGTATTCCAGCAATCGATTCGTCCTCTCCTCTACCGGAATAAAAGAGGAGACGTTATCTTTATACCGGGGGTCCAGGAGTGCGAAGACCCAGTACAGTTTGTTCTCCACTATCCGGACAACACGTGTGTCCCGGGAAAAGCAGCCCAGCATGAAGTCAGCCATGTGTGCCAGACTCTGAATAGGCATGACGTCACTGCCCCCACCAGAAGGATCATTTGCCATTTCCTCCTCTTCCTCTTCCGCCTCCTCTCCGCCCCATCCGCGCTGAACCAATGGGACGCACACAGCCTGACTGCTACCCTCGCCGCCAGCATCCTCCTCCTCTTCCACAGCCACCTCCACGTCGTCCTCCTCCTCCTCATCCTCATCCTCCTGCAACTGCCACCGTGAAGCAGACAAAAGTGTGGTCTGACTGTGTAGCTCCGTTGCGTCTCCTCCTACCCCCGTCTCCTCTGCGTGCAATGCGTTCTCCCTTATTGCGATGAGCGATTCTTTAAGGACGCATAGGAGCGGGATGGTTACGCTCACTATAGCGTCCTCGCTGCTGACCTTCTTGGTGGACTCCTCAAAGATACGCAGTACATCGCATATGTCTGCCATCCATGGCCACTCGTGGTTGGCAAACTGAGGGAGCTGAGTTGGAGGCACGCGTGGATTCATAATCTGGTACTCCATCAATGCTCTCTGCTGCTCACACACCCTGGCCAACATGGAATAGGTGGAATTCCAGCGAGTCGGCAGGTCGCACAACAGCCGATGTTCAGGCAAATGGAGGCGTTGCTGGAGTTTTTTTAAGCTAGCAGCAGCTACAGTTGACTTCCGAAAGTGAGCGCACAAGCGCCGCACTTTCACCAGTAGCTCTGCCAGGTTGGGGTAAGTCTTTAGAAATTTTTGGACTACCAGATTAAAAACGTGGGCCAGGCATGGTACGTGATCGAGTTCGGCAAGCTCCAGAGCCGCCACCAGGTTACGGCCGTTATCGCACACGACCATGCCTGGTCCTAGCTGCAGCGGCGACAGCCACATCTCCGTCTGCTGCAATATGGCGTCCCTCACCTCTGGGGCGCTGTGCTTCCTGTCGCCCAAGCTGATGAGCTTAAGCACCGCCTGCTGACGTCTCCCCGCGCCAGTGCTGCAACGCTTCCAGCTAGCGGCTGAGGGCGATGTTAAGGCAGAGGAGGAGGAGGAGGGGGTTTATCAGAACCCATGCTGGCAATCTTGGGCGGGGGTGGTAGGTAGGCCGTCTCTGTTTGCGACCCCGTCCCCGCTTCCACTACATTCACCCAGTGTGCCGTCAAAGAGATGTATAGTCCCTGGCCGCAAGCGCTTGTCCACGAGTCGGTGGTCAAGTGGACCTTTGCGCTGACTGCGTACCTCAGGGCCCGCCTGATGTTACGCGACACGTGCTGGTGCAGGGCGGGGACGGCACTCCGGGAAAAGTAGTGGCGGCTGGGGACGGAATAGCGAGGTGCGGCAGCCGCCATCAGGTCGCGGAAGGCCTGCGTCTCCACAAGCCTAAACGGCAACATCTCCAGGGCCAGCAGTTTGGAGATGTGGCAGTTTAAGGCTTGGGCTTGGGAGTGACTCGAGGCGTACTTCCGCCTGCGGTCGAACGCCTGCGAGATGGACAGTTGATGGGACGAGGAGTGTGAAGGTGCAGGCGAAGAGGCGGGGGAAGGGGAGGCTGAAGGAGAAGGCCCCAAAGTAGCCGAGGCAGAGGCAGATGTGGAGGTGTCCTGGCTGGAGGTCTGGACCGCAGTGGCAGCACACAACAAAGGGGAAGAGGCAGTGGCAGCAGGACCGGGCGCAGTTTGTATTGCGTTTGCTCTCTCCCACTCAGCCCAGTGCTTGACTTCCAAGTGACGCCGCATGCCTGAGGTGGTCAGATTGCTCTTCTCAGAGCCCCTACTCAGTTTTGAGTGGCAGAGTGTGCAAACCGCGCTCAGTTTGTCATCCGCACAAACATTAAAAAATCTCCACACCACAGAAGTACGAGGCCTCGATGGGGGAGCTTCGCGCGACTGCCCGCTGCCGGGAACAGCTTCGGCCGTGCTGGCTGTGGCCTCACTACTTTGTCTGGACTGTCCTCTGCCTCTGGACATCCCTCTGCCTGTGGACATCCCTCTGCCTCTGGACATCCCTCTGCCTCTTGCTGCCTTTTTCGGTGCTGCGCAGACCACCACCTCTCCACTGCTTTCCCCGCTGGACATCACCCCTGGCCAAGTGGGGTCGGTCATTTCGTCATCCACCACCTCCTCTTCCTCACTCTGCTCCTCCTCCTGCCCACTGGACATTCCAACAGCCTCCCTTGATGGCAACTGCCTCTCATCATCATCATCGCTCATGATAACAGATGCTGGTTCAGGGTCCACATCAGCAGGAGATGGCGAAAACTCAAGGGTTTGGGCATCACTACAAACAAATTCCTCTCCTAGCTCCTGGGATTCTTCCGGCACATCTGAAAAAGGACCCGAAAAGAGCTCCTGGGAGGGGTCAATGGTGGGATGACTCTGTTGGCCAGGTGTGGAGGAAGGAGGGTCAGAGTGAGACTGTGTGGATGACTGGCTGGTGGACAACTGTGTGGAAGCGCTATCGGCTATCCATTGCACCACCTGTTCAACCTGCTCAGGCCTCAACAGCGGTGTAACTCGCCCCCTGCTTAACTGTCCCATAAAGGCAGGGATTCTGGATGAGTGGGATCCTGGCTGACCCTCACCAGCACGCATTGTATCCCCACTGGCTTCAACAAGGCCACCAACAGCATTTCCGCGCACCCGTCCTCGTCCACGTCCGATTCCGCTAGCCCCCCTCCGCATTTTATTTTTTTTGGGTTGCAAATACAATATTTGGGTATATAATTAGGTATGTGAAATAATTTAGCAAGAGAACGCACAGTATAGTGGCCAATTAAAAGGCCTAGATATTGTATATTTCAAGGTACACAGCCGTGTACTAACTGCTCAGACGGTGGGTATTTACACCAGGTTTTTAAAATAATTTAGCAAGAGAACGCACAGTATAGTGGCAAATTAAAAGGCCTAGATATTGTATATTTCAAGGTACACTGCCGTGTACTAACTGTACAGACGGTGGGTATTTACACCAGGTATGTGAAATAATTTAGCAAGAGAACGCACAGTACAGTGGCCAATTAAATGGCCTAGATATTGTATATTTCAAGGTACACAGCCGTGTACTAACTGAACAGACGGTGGGTATTTACACCAGGTATGTGAAATAATTTAGCAAGAGAACGCACAGTACAGTGGCCAATTAAAAGGCCTAGATATTGTATATTTCAAGGTACACAGCCGTGTACTAACTTAACAGACGGTGGGTATTTACACCAGGTATGTGAAATAATTTAGCAAGAGAACGCACAGTACAGTGGCCAATTAAAAGGCCTAGATATTGTATATTTCAAGGTACACAGCCGTGTACTAACTGAACAGACGGTGGGTATTTACACCAGGTATGTGAAATAATTTAGCAAGAGAACGCACAGTACAGTGGCCAATTAAAAGGCCTAGATATTGTATATTTCAAGGTACACAGCCGTGTACTAACTGCTCAGACGGTGGGTATTTACACCAGGTATGTGAAATAATTTAGCAAGAGAACGCACAGTATAGTGGCCAATTAAAAGGCCTAGATATTGTATATTTCAAGGTACACAGCCGTGTACTAACTGCTCAGACGGTGGGTATTTACACCAGGTTTTTAAAATAATTTAGCAAGAGACCGCACAGTATAGTTGCAAATTAAAAGGCCTAGATATTGTATATTTCAAGGTACACTGCCGTGTACTAACTGTACAGACGGTGGGTATTTACACCAAGTATGTGAAATAATTTAGCAAGAGAACGCACAGTACAGTGGCCAATTAAATGGCCTAGATATTGTATGTTTCAAGGTACACAGCCGTGTACTAACTGAACAGACGGTGGGTATTTACACCAGGTATGTGAAATAATTTAGCAAGAGAACGCACAGTACAGTGGCCAATTAAAAGGCCTAGATATTGTATATTTCAAGGTACACTGCCGTGTACTAACTGTACAGACGGTGGGTATTTACACCAGGTATGTGAAATAATTTAGCAAGAGAACGCACAGTACAGTGGCCAATTAAATGGCCTAGATATTGTATATTTCAAGGTACACAGCCGTGTACTAACTGAACAGACGGTGGGTATTTACACCAGGTATGTGAAATAATTTAGCAAGAGAACGCACAGTACAGTGGCCAATTAAAAGGCCTAGATATTGTATATTTCAAGGTACACAGCCGTGTACTAACTGAACAGACGGTGGGTATTTACACCAGGTATGTGAAATAATTTAGCAAGAGAACGCACAGTACAGTGGCCAATTAAAAGGCCTAGATATTGTATATTTCAAGGTACACAGCCGTGTACTAACTGTACAGACGGTGGGTATTTACACCTGGTATACAAAAAGGGTATTGCAGGCACACAGAACCCAGAACACTAGAGCCAAATAAACTGTATTTAAAAAAATAAAATAAAATTCACAGCCGTATACTGCCAGATCAGATGGTGCATATACACACTAGTTATATAACAGGGTTTTTCAGCCAAAAAGAATGCTGAACAGTAGTGCCAAATATAGTTTGGTATGTAGCAGAACACCTAATACACCACTAATGCCTCTCTCTGTCCCTACTCCAGCAGCTATCCCTGAATACGGCAGCCGTTCTCTGTAAAGTGTATCTTGTAGTAAAGCTATCACTGTAGTGCACTATAGTAGCCCTGATAAGGGCTTTTAATCACGCTCCTGCCTGTCCAATTGCTAAAACCTGTCTGTCCCTGCTCCAGCCTCTGTCCCTGACTAAGTTCACGCAGCATATGCGTACGAGCAGGAAGAGCTGAGTTTTTAATATTCGAGGTCACATGGTTTTTCCAGCCAATCCATGTAGACGCTGTTTTCGCGCTGCCAGCGTGCTCAGCGTGCCTGTCATACCCCCCCTGCATCTTGATTGGTGGAAAAAGAGCGCCAGGGAAGGTGGGAGGGGAAACGAATTCTAAGTGCGCCATCGCCGTTATACTCGATTGAAATCGAGTATGCCGAATAGCGTAGTATTCGATCGAATACCGGCTCGATCGAACACTACTCGCTCATCTCTAATTATAATGATCATTTCAACTTTAATGAATCTTTCTTCTACTGAATGCCGTCTGTACAGTTTTAAAACATTAGATAAAAGGCGATCTGAGTTTTTGAAAATTATTTTAGGCTAATTGCACACTGATGGTAAAATCTGTCAGAATAGCCCCAGGCCCCATTGACTATAATGGGACCCGGGGGGCATGGGGGAGGGACTCCGACCTGTTTCCTGCATTAGCATCCTTGCAAGCAACGTTTTTTGTCTGGCCAAATCTTAGCACTACTGCCGGAAACCTGCCGAATCTCTGCTGCGTCCCCCAATAGTCAGTGTGTTCTGGCAGGGAAAGCCTGAAGTTTTTAACACTAGTGTGTGACTAGCCTCAGGGTTCATTCACATGACCGTATTTATGGTTTCACATCTGTTCTGCAATTTTGCAAAACAGATGTAGACCCATTCATTTCAAAGTGGCCTCAAAAGATGCGGACAGCACACCGCGTGCTGTCCGCATCTGTACTTCCATTCCGTGGCCATGCATAAAAGATAGAGTGTGTCTATTCTTGTCCATATTGCAGACAAGAATAGGCATTTTTACCATATGGCTGGCCGGTATCCATGTTTTGTCGTGTAAGTGTACTCTAATTCTGGTAACATCTAACTGGATTTTTAAAAATTTTCTTTCCTAGCTATGTCACTCTACTTAACTTCTTCCAAACAGCGCAATTTTATATTTTTATTTATTTTCATTTTTCACTCTCAGCCTTCCTGAAGTCATGCCTTTTGAGTGTTTGTTTTTCTTGTGAGACAAGTTGCACTAATAGCACTATCTAATATTGCCTACAATGAGAAAAGGTGACCAAAAAAATTGATGTTTTTTCAAGGGTTTAAGTTTTTATTTTAAAGCATTCGCCTAACGGCGTGGACCATGTTATATTTTTATAGAGATGGTCAGTACGTATCTTGTGATACCTAAAATTTTTTCTATTTTTTATACTATATAAGTCTTTATTATGGTAAAGGAACATTTTTTTTTTTTACTTTTTATTTTTGTCCCACTCTGGGTCTCCAACTTTTTTGGGTCTGATCCTCTCTGCAATGCATTACAATATATCTTTTATTGTAATGCATTGCCTGTAATCTTTTACATACAGCATAGTATACTAGTATTTAGTGTACAGCAGGGGCTTGGCTATAAGGAAAAGCCAGGCCCCTGTTGCTGATTGGGGGCAGTTCCTTAACCTGAATGATCAACGCACCATACATGTACAGCACTAGGGCTCTGTCAAGTAACTCAGCGCTCTACCGGTATGGGGCTGGTATCCCATGGGTTACAGCAATGTATTTGATTGAAATTGTATGTATCATCATATTTTATATGGTTTCTGCTGTTCTACTAGGTTTAACAGGAATGTGTCATCAGAATATGATCTGCTGCTTAAATCACTTTTTTATTTTTAACCTAATTATAAATTTTTGATTATCATATTTTCAATTTTCCATGTTACTTTTTATATTTAAACTATATAAAAAATATCCTGCAGTTTTTGCACTGGGCACTATGTCTAATAATTGGCGCCACTTCTTGGTTGATACAGATTACTTTACTGCAGTTAACTCATTCTAATCCTGCCTATAAGGATATCCTCTATGTGAATACATAAGACAAGATCCACCATTCACAATAGGTGATTGTCAGCTCTTATCTATTCTTTCCTTGTACAATGACCTTTGCACAGGTCACAGAGCATGACCAGAAAATTCTCTCATAGAAGTCAATAGGGTCCCCTCCTGACCATTGTGTCTATAGAACATCTCAGGCAACATGGCCACCCCCATAATAATGTTCAGGAAATAAAATAAAAAATAAATCTACAATCAGAAAATAAAACAGATTAGACAAAACAAGATGTTGTTACTATCTGGTTTTAACTGAAAGATGCAATTTTTGGTGACACATTTCATTTAAAGTAAACTTGAAAATATGGAATTTGAATTGCTAGCTCCCATAGTGAAGTTACATTGCCTTGCGAAAGAATTTGGCCCCCTGGAACTTTTCAACCTTTTGCCACATTTCAGGCTTCAAACGAAAAGATATAACATTTTAAATTTTTGGTGAAGAATCAACAACAAGTGGGTCACAATTGTGAAGTGGAATGAAATTTATTGGATCATTTAAACTTTTTTTGTAATAATAAAACTGAAAAGTGGGGCGTGCAAAATTATTCTGCCCCCCTATACTTTGTTGTGACACCTTTTGCTGCGATTACAGCTGCAAGTCGCTTGGGGTATGTCTCTATCAGTTTTGTACATCTAGAAACTGAAATTCTTACCCATTCTTCCTTGCAAAACAGCTCGAGCTCTTTGAGGTTGGATGGAGAGCGTTTGTGAGGGTAAGGGTCCATGAACAAAGCAAAGTCTGAGCAATAGTAGAATATTTGTGTAATACAATATACAATGGTGAACAATGGTGAATTCAAGTCCCCCCCCCCCCATATGAACCTCTAAGGAAAACTTGTGTGACCCTGCATTAAATCCAAATTTCTATTTTGGGCCCCTAGCAATTCATGGGCTCTATTTTAGGGATCTGTATAATGTGGATCCATAAGCTGTGTGCAATTACCATTAAAAAGGAAATACATGCTGTTTTGCGAAGCAACATTAAAACATATAAAATTTTAGCTATAAGAATATGTTAAATGTTATTATTTGGATGCAAATGGGCTTTAATGAACAGGAAAAATACTTTCATAAAAATAACATTAGCTAAAAGGTTTGAAAAAGAAGCTTAATCCGCATTGATGAATAAAGTTCAATGTAATTGCCTGCTCAGGATAATCATGATTTAAATAGTGAGCAGAGTTCAAGTCACAATCAAGCAGATGTTGACAACAATAGTAGATATCAGCAAAGTATTGGAAAACTGATTGCAAATACTTGTATAGTAAAGAGTTTTTCAGCTTATCATGGTTTGCAATCTCTGTTATGCATTCATATTGCTGTAAAATGAATTATGAAAATGTATTTTTTATGAATTTTGAATCAAAGATGCAAAAGAAAAACACGTTTTAATATGTTGGACTACACTTTAACAAAAATGTATCTTTTGATTAAGCTTAGTGCATATATACCTACAGTAAAATATACTGTAGGTCTTCCTTCCTTTTTCACTTCATTTATTAATGCTATGACTAAACTCCTACTAAAACTGACCAATCTAGTTATAGTCCTGGTAAACAGAAATTGTGAACAAACTGGATAGTGTACATTGTATATTAGGGTAAGGTTTCTGCATGCATTGGATGCCAAAATCAAGAGTGGATCATAATAAAAAAGTGTAAAGGACAGAAACAATTTCTCCTCTTTTTTGAATTGACTCAGTGGACACTGATGGACTGGAGTAGCAGATGGGACGCTATTGGCACTCATGTTCACCAGTTAGATTCTTTCATAGTGTTAAGTGGGGATGAGCGAATTTCTTGAAATCTCGATTCGGCTGATTTGCCGAATTAAAAAAAAAAATTTGCTTCGTGCCGAATTACTTCACCATGAAGCTCATTTTTTTGTAAGTAGTGGGTGCAATGACAGGGAGCTGCGATAGCGCCGCCCCCGTCATTGTACCCCTCAGATGCTGCGTTCATACATGATCGCGGCGTCTGAGTGTAAAAACAGTGTAAAATAAACATTAAAAAATAAATTAAATCAAACTTACCTCCTCCATTTGCTTCCGACGGGCCAGCCGCTGCCATCTTTCTTGAAGATCTAGAGCGAAATCTCGTGCAGTGCGAGATTACGTCATCACGCCGGCCGGCGTGGTGACATCATACGTCACTACGCTCGGGATTTCAGCAAATGGAGGAGGTAAGTATGGATTTTTTTGTTTTTTACACTATTTCAGGATAAATCGATTCGCCAACACGAAGCACAAGGAAATGTGGCTTCTAGGCGAATCAAATTTATCCTGAAATTCAGATCGAATTCCACTTCATCGGATTCGATTCGCTCATCTCTAGTGTTAAGCAAATATGCACTAAATGGGCAAAATAATTGGAACACACATACATTACTCCTGCATCGGATTCCCATTCTAAATCCATAGCCATTAATATGGAGTTGGTACACCCTTTGAGGCTAAAGCAGCTTCCACTTTTCTAGGAAGGCCTTCTACAAGAATTTAGAGTGTGTCTGTAAATTTTGTGTCTATTTGTCTAAATGATCATTTCTGAGATCAGGCACTGATGTTCAAAGAGAGGAACTGGCCATCACTGTTTTAGCTAATCCCAAAAGTATTCTATGGGTTTCGTCAGGGCAGGCCAGTCAGTTTCTTCCACAACAAATCCACCTAACTACGCCTTTATAGACATTGCTTTATGCATTGGGCCACATTCTGGAACAGAAAAGGGCCTTCAGCAAACTGTTCCCACAAACTTTTAATCACTAGAGTTGATCGAATCCTAAAATATTCGGGGATTCGGAATTCGGCCCGAATTTTCCGCGGGATTCGTGAGTTCAAGCCGAATCACGAATCCCATTAAAGTCTATGGGAGACCCGAATATTTTTGCAGGGGCCAAAGGTTCTGCACAGTCAAGTTTGCCCCAACATGTGAAAACCTCAAAAAAAGATTGGAAATGGATAGGAAACACCAGGGGCAGCATGTAGGGATGCCTCTGAGGCTCCCTAATTGCACCATTTTTCTAAATCTGGCCAATAGTCTGGTGATGACCCCAAGGCAATTTTCAGGGACACGGTAATGGTGACCCACTTAAAAATGCTGCCTGACAACCTGGCGGTGAACCCCTGATTGTCTGTCTTTCAATAAGATTGCAGTGTAAAGCATGGTGGTGAGCCTCAGTATGACTTTTTGGATGGAGATTGCATGTGGTCATGTACTCCCTGGAACCCCATAGTCACCCCTTCTCTAATGTGCTACCCCAGAACATTCTCTGCCCCAATTCGCAAGACCTTTTGCAGTCTCAGTGTGCTGACAGTGGGGATTTACCAGTGTTGTCTGAGGAGGTGGTGGACAATGGCGAGACACAGGTGTCGGGGGTGAGGTAGTTGAAAGTGAAGCAAGTTACAGTGGGGACTCCTTGGGGGGACTTCCTCATGATGGGACAGATTCAACTTGGGTGGATCAGGCACAGGAACAGATCAACTTTTTTTTGTGTGTTTATTTAACTTTTATTTAGCACAAATAACCACAGAGATATTTATTCATTCTCATCGCTGCGCAGTCTGGCGTTGGGGTTCGTCACTTGGATGGCGAGCTGTGCCGCTCTCTCCACAATGGTCTTTCGGTTCTTTGAGGAGACGCTGTGGGCGATTTCTGCACAGAAGGACTTGTTGCTCATCAACAGAACCTCAAGCTCCTTGATATTGTGGATCAGGAATTTGCGGAACCCTGTGGGCAGCATGTGTTTGGTCTTCTTGTTGCTACCGTACCCAATGTTGGGCATTAGGATCTGCCCCTTGAACCTCCTGCGGGCTCTGTTGTCAATACCTCTGGGTTTACGCCAGTTATGCTTAATCTTTGCATAACGGTCTGATTGGTGGCGGATGAACTTCTTCGTCCGCTTCTTGACGATCCTGGGCTTAATGAGGGGCCGGAGAGCCGCCATGATACCGGTTTGGAGCGTCCACCTTCTCCGCAGACAGCCCGAGGAAGAGAGCGGAACAGATCAATTTTAAGTGTGAGGCAACATCAGCACCACAACCGCTTGGGAGAGGCAGTGGGCATTATGTTTAGAAAGGCTGATGGGCTTCCGTCAGCACTGTGTGTATAGAACCCCATGGCCTTTCATAAAAAATTTGGTTACAAAGCCGCATGACTCCTGAAAAATTGTTTTTAGAAAGCCGGATGACTTTCCTGAAAAATTGTTAGTAGAAAGACGGATGACTTTCCTGAAAAATTGTTAGTAGAAAGCCGGATGACTTTCCTGAAAAAATGTTGCATATGCAACTCAGATGAAGAGGAGGAGGAAAAAGAGGAAAGCAAGCAATTTAGGAGGTAGCCTTAGGTGGGGATGAGAACCGGGGGGATATCCATGACCTGTTCATCTTGATGAACGTGAGGATGTCGGGCGTTGTCGGTGGACAGGTGAGTCCGTTTGTCCGTAATGATACCCCCGGCGGCACTAAAAACCCTTTCAGACAGTACACTTGCAGCAGGGCAGGCAAGCACCTCAAGAGCGTACTGCGCAAGTTCTGGCCACCTGTCCAGCTTGGCCAGCCAGTAATTATATGGCGTGCAGTTATCGGTCAGGACGTTGGTCTGGTCCGCGACATACTCCCTTCTACCATCTTGCGGTACTGTTCCGCCCTGCTCTGCCTGCCCTGTGGCTGTGTCGTACTGTCTTGCTGAGGTTTAAGAAACTTGGCAAAAGCATGGAATAGTGTACCCCTGCCCTTGTGCCTACACTGACTTTCCCCCTCCTCTCCTCTCCAACTTCAGCCACTGCAGTCCGCCCCCTGTTGCTTGACTGGTCTGGAAAGGCCTGTAGCAGTTTCTGAACCAGGGCCTTGTGGTAGAAAGTGACTCGGGTGCTCCTTTCCTCCACGGGTATAAGTTGGGCAAAGTTGTCCTTGTAGCGTGGGTCAAGGAGGGTGTACACCCAATAGTCATTGGTGGACAGTATCCTCTTGACCCAGGGATCACGATAAAGACAGCCAAGCATAAAGTCTGCCATGCGCCCTACTGTGCCAACACGCAAGCCTTCAGCCTCCTCACTTAGCGGACTCTCCATCTCCTCCTCCCCCCCTTCCTCCGACCCCAATTCATCCTCCTCAGCCCATACCCGCTCAACAGGTAGCATGGAATCACCCCCTGATGCATGGTGGCCAAGAGTTTCTTCCTCCTCCTCAGCCTCCTCCTCAGTTTCGCGCTGCAAAATTGACAACAGGGTGCTCTCAATTTCACTGTCATCCCCCACCTCCTGTGACACTGCTGAATCCTCAGATCTTAGGTTCCTCAAGGAGTTCTGGATGAGGCACAACAGAGGGATGGTGACACTGATGATGTGTGCATCACCACTGACCATCTCTGTTGCCTCATCAAAGGGACCTAAGACCTGGCAGATGCCAGCCATCCACGTCCACTCCTCAGCATAGACATGAGGAAGCTGACTGGCCTGACTACCACCTCGGGGGATCAGCTGGCAGTGTACAACAGCCCTGCATTGTTGTTACACCCTGGCTAGCATGTGTAACGTCGAATTCCAACGCGTGGGAACGTCACACAGCAGCCGGTGAACAGGGAGTTGTAGCTGCCCTTGCACAGTCCTGAGGGTCGTGGCATCGGTGGTGGACTTGCGAAAATGGGCGCATATGCGCCGCACCTTGGTGAGCAACTCACTCAACTGGGGGTAGGTCTTGAGGAACCGCTGGACCACCAAGTTGAGCACGTGGGCCATGCATGGCACGTGAGTCAGCCCACCAAGATGCAGAGCCACCACCAGGTTAAGCCCATTATCGCAGACCACCATTCCTGGCTGAATGTTCAGCGGCGCCAGCCACACATTGGTTTGCCCCCTGATGCCCTGTAAGAGCTCTTCAGCCGTGTGCCTCTTATCCCCCAGGCTCAGCAGTTTCAGGACTGCCTGCTGCCGCTTCCCTACCACAGTGCTGAAACTGCTGGCCATCGAGGAAATGAGACTTGACGATTGGGGAATCACTGCCACTTTGGAGGAGGAGGAGGTGGAGGAGGAGGTGGAGGCATTATGTGCCGGAGACAAACAGATGGAACTATGTCCCGCAATTCGTGGTGTGGGTAGCACATGTGCAGCCCCACGATTGGTCTCTGACCCAGCCTCCACCAGATTGACCCAATGTGCCTTGAGGGAGATGTAATGTCCCTGGCCACCAGTACTCGTCCACGTATCTGTGGTCATGTGGACTTTACAACAAACCGCGTTTTTAAGAGCTTGGGCGATGTTCTCAGACACATGCCGGTGCAGAGCGGGGATGGCACATCGGGCAAAATAGTGTCGGCTGGGGACAGAGTAACGGGGGGCTGCCGCCTCCATAAGGTTGCTGAAGGATTCTGTCTCCACAAGCCTGTACGGCAACATTTCCAAACTAATCAGCTTGGCGATGTGCACATTTAGAGCTTGCGCATGGGAGTGGGTGGCTGCGTACTTGCGCTTGTGTTCAAATGTCTGCGGTAGAGACAGTTGAACGCCGCACTGGGACACATGAGTGGAGGAGAGGGAGATGGAGCTGGAGGGGTCCTTTCGGGGCTGGAGGCTGCAACGTCCTGGCTTGGATGAGACACAGTTGCTGGACTAACTGTGTCAATGTCACCAGCTGACAGAAGTGCAAACCATTTGGTGGGGTGTTTTCTCTCCAAATGTTTGCGCAGGCTAGTAGTGGTCAGGTTGTTGCGTTTTCAACCCCTGCTCATTGACGTGTGGCACAGCTTGCACACTGCCAAACGAGGATTGGCCTCATCATCCTTAAAGTACTTCCAGACTAAGGAGTGGCGCATAGTACGGGCTGGAGCGTGACCTCTAGGAGCACTTGGGGAAGTAGTGACTTGGCCCTTGCTTCTCCCTAGTCGCAGCCCTCTGGCTCTCCCAACAGCTTGTGGTGCTGATGTCATCTCACAGTCTGAGCCACTGCCTCCAGTTGCCTCATCCACCCAAGTAGGATCTGTCCCCTCATCATCCCCCAGGTCTTCCTCAGACTCCACAGTGAAGTCCCTGACAACTACCTCCGACAACAGTGTCTCGTCGTCATCTTCCACCAGCTCCTCAGACGCCACTGCTAACTCCCCACTCTCATAACCTGGAGACAGCAAAAGGTCCTGAGAATCAGGGCATAGCAGCTCGTCCACTGGCACATCAGGGAAGTGGTGGCTGAAGAGTTCCATGGATAAATTTTGTCCGTGGGACATACCCCTAGAGGGTTCTGGCTGGGGAGAAGGAGGGCGAGTTGGAGGACAGACACCCTGGCTCAGAGAAGTCGACTGGCTGGATGAGGGGGCAGACGGAACGTGGCTGGATGTGCTCTCTGCAATCCACTGAACCACCTCCTGTTATTGTTTGGGGTCTGTCAGAGTTGTAGGACGCTGCCCTACCAACTTTTGAAATTGAGGTATATAACAGGCTGATGAAATTTTTTTCCCAACTCACTGCACCGTGTATTACAGATCAGTGAAATTCAACGGACAATATAGATACGCAGGTAAAATTATTTTTCACACCTATCCCATAAAAAAATTTACGCAGTTTGCGCAAATAAAACTGGAATCTACAGATCAATACGGTATCTATAGACTGTGAGGTATATAGCAGGCTGATGAAATTTATTTCCCAACTCACTGCACCGTGTATTACAGATCAGTGAAATTCAACGGACAATATAGATACGCAGGTAATATTATTTTTCACACCTATCCCAAAAAAAAGAATTTACGCAGTTTGCACAAATAAAACTGGAATCTACAGATCGGTACGGTATCCATAGACTGTGAGGTATATAGCAGGTTGATGAAAATTTTTTCCCAACTCACTGCACCGTGTATAACAGAGCAGTAAAATTCAACGGACAATATAGATAGATATGCAGGTAAAATTATTTTCAGACCTATCCAAAAAAAAATGTACGCAGTTTGCGCAAATAAAACTAGAATCTACAGATCAATACGGTATCTATAGACTGTGAGGTATATAGCAGGCTGATGAAATGTATACCCTAATCACTGCACAGTCATGCACAGGAATATATCTTTTTACAGATGTATAGTTTGAGCTATGTGGCTGGACAAGGTGTACCAGGCACAGCTCTGCACAGAATACAGGCTTACAGCATATACTGAATTTATCTCACAGAATCAATTAGTTTTTAAAAGACTGTTGGGGCTTCCTATCCTGCACAGAATACAGGCTTACAGCATATACTGTATAGTTTTCTTCACAGAATCAATTAGTCTTTAAAAAGAATGTTGGGGCTTCCTATCCTACACAGAATGCAGGCTTACAGTATATACTGTATACTGTTCTTCAGAGTATAGTCTTTAAAAAGACTGTTGGGGCTTCCTAACCTAACTCCTAACTAACTGCTTGCTGCACACACTACACTAGCTAACACTGTCTGTCTCTTCTCCTTCCCAAAGCACAATGAGGCTGATGCTGCAGGTCCCTCCCTACCTTATATAAATTTAGGTCACATGTCACTGCCAGCCAATCACTGCTGGGGAGGTATAGGGGCTGTTACATCACAGCAGGCGTTCCCACAGGCTTCCCTTTGATGCTGATTGGCTGAAAAAAACGGGCATGTTAAACTTGCAGTGACGCACGAATAATCACGAGTCCACGCTGCCTCGGGATGCCAAGCCGAAGCGGGCAATATTCGTGCGAATCACGAATATTGCGCTTCGATTAGCTCATCACTATTAATCACACATTTGTTGAAAATGTTTTGCTATGCTGAAGCATTAAAATTCCACTTGACTGGAACTATGGAGCTTACACCTACCACTGAAAAATTAGCCCATAGCATTATCCCTCCTCTACCGAACTTCAAAATTGTCTCAATGTAGTCAGGCAGGTAATGTTTTCCTGGCATTTCCAAGACTCAGCCATCAGGCTGCCATACAGCTGTTTGGCCATGCAAAACCATACCCTGAAGCTCCCAATGGACAGTTTTTGTGCTCATGTTAATGCCAAAGGAAGTTTGGAATTCTGCAGTCAGAAGAGCATTGGTGACTTTTGTGCACTATGCATTCAGCTTTCGGTGGTGATCTTGCTCTATAACTTTATGTGGCATGCCATTTTGTGAGTTGCTGTGGCTCCTAAATGCTACCACTTTACAGTAATATCACTCACAGTTGATCGTAGAAGATATTTGACAATGTCCTATTACAGTACCACACTCAAATTCAGTAGAATGAGACATTTATGATTTGAGAAAGTCTTAATAAGTCCAACATTTAAGGAGTTGTCCTGGTTGTCCACTTTGCAGTAAAACAACTCATATTTGATTGTGGAAGACATTACACAAACCTGCTTGTTACAATGGTGGCACCCTATTACAGTAAAGCACTCAAATTCAGAAAGCTTTTTAGAAATCACTTGTCAATATATTGCATTAAAGTGGTTGACCAGTTATTGATATTGATGACCTAGCATTAGTTAGGTCATCAATATCCCATCAGCAGGGTTCTGACTGCCGGCACCCCAAGGATCGGCTGTTTGAAGAGGCTGCAGCGCAACTGCTGGTGCTGCATTCCCATCAGTGTTTACCTGCTCGCTATGAGCATTGTGGCAGTGGCAGCTTGTCTGGCCCATTCAATTGAAAGGGAAGTAGCAGTTGTAGTTATACTCCATCCCATTAAAGTGAATAGGATGAAGGACCTGTAATTATACCTGCTCATTTCTGCAATATCAATAAGAGCAATTAAACAGTGAAGAGAACGCAGTGCTCACAGGAGTGTTGTATTCTCCTGATAAGAGGGGTGCGAAGAGTCAGACCCCCACCGATCTAATATTGACAACATTTTCTAAGGATAGGTCATCAATAATGGAAACCAGAAAACCCATTTTAGTTGGAAAACGTAATAGCAGTGGTCAAGGGCAGAACAAGAATTCAGTGAGTTTGTAGATACATAAATTATAATAGTTGAAAATGGAAATAATTGCTGGTGTACCTAGATGTAAAATTAAAGGGGTAGCCACAAAAAAGCCTAGCCTAAAGTAATAGATTTATATTTTTCTTAACCTGCAATTAGTGCTGAAATACATGCTGGATATCCAGGTGAAATTACAGAAGTATTTTGGATTGCAATATAAAACTAACTTGCCAAATAGCAATCACTGTATATAAAGACAATATTAGAAAGAATAATGTAATGGCGCTGACCTTTACAAAAAATGCTAACTCAATTAAGCTTACAGATGGGATCAGTTCATTTTTCTTTGCCAGTAAAAATATTTTTTATGCATGTTGTTGAGCTAAAGGTATACCTCTTGCCCTCTGCCATTTATTAGACAGTCCAACTGAGCCTAGTGATAAATCTATTCTCATTTTCTACATAAAGATAGATCAGACTTGCATAAAATGATTAGATATTTGGTTTCAGACAATGTCATCACATACTAAAATTACAACTGCAAGACATGCTGGGACTTGCACTATCAGTTAACAACAGTAATTGAAGTGGTTGTTTGAGTTCAACCCGGTTAATGACATACTGAAATATTAATCTTTTAAAGATGCAGACTATTACATAGTAACATAGTTTGTAAGGCCGAAAAAAGACATCTGTCCATCCAGTTCAGCCTGTTTTCCTACAAGTTGATCCAGAGGAAGGCAAAAAAAACCCCTGTGAGGTAGAAGCCAATTTTCCTCACTTTAGGGGGAAAAATTCCTTCCCGACTCCAATCAGGCAATCAGAATAACTCCCTGGATCAACGACCCCTCTCTAGTAACTATAACCTGTAATACCCTCCAGAAATACATCCAGGCCCTTCTTGAACTCTTTTAGTGAACTTACCATCACCACCTCCTCAGGCAGAGAGTTCCATAGTCTCACTGCTCTTACCGTAAAGAATCCTCTTCTATGTTTATGTACAAACCTTCTTTCCTCCAGACGCAGAGGATGTCCCCTCGTCACAGTCACAGTCCTCGGGATAAATAGAAGATGGGAGAGATCTCTGTACTGACCCCTGATATATTTATACATAGTTATTAGATCTCCCCTCAGTCGTCTTTTTTCTAAAGTGAATAACCCTAATTTTGATAATCTTTCTGGGTACTGTAGTCCACCCATTCCAGTTATTACTTTAGTTGCCCTCCTCTGAACCCTCTCCAGCTCTGCTATGTCTGCCTTGTTCACAGGAGCCCAGAACTGTACACAGTACTCCAGTCTATCCAGATCCTGCTATAGCAGTGCACTGTCCTCCTCTGTGTTAATTACTTTACACAGTTTAGTGTCATCTGCAAAAATTGATATTTTACTAAGCAAACCTTCTACAAGATCATTAATAAATATATTGAAGAGAATAGGACCCAATACAGACCCCTGTGGTACCCCACTAGTGACAGTGACCCAATCTGAGTATCTACCGTTAATAACCACCCTCTGTTTTCTATCACTGAGCCAGTTACTTACCCACATACAGACATTTTCTCCCAGGCCAAGCATTCTCATTTTATATACTAACCTTTTATGTGGTACCATGTCAAACGCTTTGGAGAAGTCCAAATATACGACATCCATTGAGTCGCCGCGGTCAAGTCTAGAACTTACCTCCTCATAGAAACTGATTAAATTGGTTTGACATGACCGATCCCCCATGAAGCCATGCTGATACGGAGTTATTTGCTTATTTTCATTGAGGTACTCCAAGATAGCATCTCTCAGAAAACCTTCAAACAGTTTACCCACAACAGAAGTTAAACTTACCGGCCTATAGTTTCCGGGTTCTGTTTTTGGACCCTTTTTGAATATTGGCACCACATTTGCTATGCGCCAATCCTGTGGAACACTCCCTGTCAGTATAGAGTCCTTAAATATCAGAAATAATGGTCTGTCGATGACATTACTTAATTCTCTTAGGATACGGGGGTGTATGCCATCCGGTCCTGGTGATTTGTCTATTTTAATATTTTTAAGACGTTGCTGTACTTCTTCCTGGGTCAGAGAGGACACTTTTAAAGGGGAATTTACTTTTATACTCTGCATTTCATCTGACAGTTTATTTTCCTCAGTGAATACAGTGGAGAAAAAGTTACTTAGTAGCTTCGCTTTCTCCTCATCGCTCTCTGCAACTCCCCCCTCATTACTCTGTAAGGGGCCAACACCTTCAGGTTTATACTTTTTAGTATTTATACAATTGAAGAACATTTTAGGGTTAGTTTTACTCGCTTTGGCGATTAATCTCTCGGTCTCTAGTTTGGCTGCTTTTATTTGTCTTTTACATATTCTATTTTTTTTCTTATAGTTTTTCAATGCTTCCTCGCTCCCCTCCTGTTTTAGTGATTTAAATGCTTTCTGTTTGTCATTTATTGCTTTCTTTACAGTTCTGTTTATCCACATTGGTTTTTTCTTGTTCCTTAACCTTTTATTCCCATAAGGTATGTACCTCTCACAATTAGATATTAGGATGCTTTTAAAAATCTCCCATTTTGTGGCTGTATTTTTATTTTTGAGGACTTTGTCCCAGTTAGTTAGGCCTATGGCCTCTCTTAGTTGGCTAAATTTAGCTTTTTTGAAGTTTGGTATTTTTGTTCCTCCCTGAAGAAACACTCTTTTGAATGACAGTTGGAAGGTTATTATGTTATGGTCACTGTTTCCCAGGTGTCCCCCGACCTGCACATCTGTTATTCTGTCAGGTCTATTGGTTAATACTAAGTCCAGTATGGCCGTCCCTCTAGTCGGGTCCTGAACCAGTTGGGAAAGGTAATTGTCTTTGGTTATTGCCAAGAACCTGTTTCCTTTATGAGATATACAGGTTTCAGTTTCCCAGTCTATATCTGGGTAGTTGAAGTTCCCCATAATAACAACCTCATTATGATTTGCCGCCTCGTCTATTTTGTTTAGAAGTAGATTTTCTGTGGTCTCTGATATATTGGGTGGTTTATAATAAACCCATATTAGTATTTTATTATTGTTTTTGGCTCCATTTATCTCTACCCACAGTGACTCCACATCTTTATGTCCCTCACTTATATCTTCTCGGAGTGTGGGCTTTAGACAGGACTTTACATAAAGGCAGACCCCTCCCCCTCTCCGGTTTTGACGATCCTTTCTAAAAAGATTGTAACCCTGTACGTTAACTGCCCAGTCATAGCTATCATCCAGCCATGTCTCAGTTACTCCCACTATGTCATAGTTCTCCTCACACATCACTAATTCCAGTTCACCAGTTTTATTAGCTAGGCTTCTGGCATTATTAGTGTACATACAATTAAGAGGTTGATGTATATTTCTTACCCTACACCTTTCCTTCTGATCTGTTCTAGTTCCTCCTTCCATTCCTCCTCCAGTTCTATTACCTTGCCGCAGGTCTCTATCTGCACTATCTTCCCCATCTATAATGTAGTTACCCTCCCCCCCCCAGTCCCTAGTTTAAACACTCCTCCAGGCTTCTAGCCATCTTCTCCCCCAAAACAGCTGCTCCTTCCCCATTGAGGTGCAGCCCATCCCTACGGTAGAGCCTGTAGCCGACAGAGAAGTCGGCCCAGTTCTCCAAGAACCCAAATCCCTCCTCCCTACACCAGTTCTTGAGCCACTTGTTTACCTCCCTAATCTCCCGCTGCCTTTCTTGTGTGGCTCGTGGTACAGGCAGTATTTCGGAAAACACTACCTTGGAAGTCCTTGCCCTAAGCTTCTGCCCTAAATCCCTAAAATCATTTTTAAGGACGCTCCCCCTACCTCTAACTTTGTCATTGGTACCGATATGGACCATGACTGCTGGATCTTCTCCAGCCCCTCCCAGTAATCTGTCAACCCGATCCGCGATGTGCCGAACTCGAGCGCCTGGAAGGCAGCACACCATCCGACGATCCCAGTCTTTGTGACAAATTGCCCTATCTGTACCCCTAATAATTGAGTCGCCCACTACCAGCACCTGTCTGGCCTGCCCTGCTCTCCTGTTCCCCTGCTTACTGGAGCTGACATTCCCATGACTGGCAGAGGAAGTGTCCAGCTTCAGCAGTGCTATCCCTGAAGTAACATCCCCCTCATCTGCCAAACTTGCAAACTTGTTGGGGTGTGTCAGATCAGGGCTAGCCTCCCTGGCACTTTTCCCTCTAACCCGCTTTCTAACTGTTACCCAGCTAGCTACCTCACTTTCCTGGGCCTCCTCACTACCACCCTCCCCCACATCTACCCCATAGAGTGCTTTCTCACTGAGCAGCAAACTCTTTTCCAAATTGTCAGTGCTTCTCAGCGTTGAAATTCGCCCGCTTAGATACACGATGTGCGATTCCAAGCGGACAATTTGCTCACATTTTGAACAAATATATGCACCCTTAAACGGCTGTTCCAGGACTGCATACATCAGACAAGATGTGCACTGGACTGCACTGTCAATGATGGAAGCCATTCTAATGGGGATTACACAAGCAAAAGCGAAAAAAATACAATATATGGAAAGACTTACTGTAGTCCCTTTTAAAGTTCCCGCATCTGAAGTCACGTAATCTAAAGTCACACACTTAATTCAACCACACACTTAAAAGTTAAACACGCGAACGCTCAAACTCGCGTATTATCTCTGCTTTTATAAGTGGGAAACGCAAACCAGTCTGTTTTTTTTTTCATCTGGATTTTTGGCCTTAAAGTATTCGAAGACTCTAAAAAGTTGATGATCTGCCTTTAGGAGAGGCCATCAATAAAAGACCAGTGTGGTCGGACTCATAGCACCTCTGTTGATCAGCTGTTTGCAGAGGCCCAGATCACCAGCTAGTACAGTGTCCCCTTTTATTGTTTACCAGGCACAGTTTTTTAGTAGTAGCTGTTCCTGGTGTTACAATTGACTATAAATTCACCCCATTCAAGTAAATAAGCCTAAGCTATAATACCAGGCACTGAGAGTACAGAGCAGTGTGAACAGAGAAGAAAGCACATGGCTTGCTGGAGCACCATGGTTAGGCTATCAGTTTCAGTGAACTGCATGATCCCTTTAGATGCAGCATTTTTTTCAAAAGCAATAACTATATTCTTTTAATATAGCCATATAAGGGTTTGTTTTATTGTTGGGCAAGTAGTACTTTTAAAAGCACCATTTTATGATGTATATGGTGGTGGAAAAAATCAAGTTCAGTAGAATGATGCCAATACAAAAATTACATATATCATATATATTTTGTATGCTTAACTACGCTTGCAAGATAATTACATTTTTTGATTGAATTGTTTTTTTGTTACCTCATTCCAAGATCCATAACCTTTTTACTTTTTCCTTTGAGGGAGCATGGCGTCTTGTACAGTTTTGATTGGTACCATTTTGGCTGAGAAATCTTTTGATTACTTTTTGTTCCAACACTTTTGATATTATTTTCATTTTTTTAGCCAGAATAATTTTATAATATGGATTACTATGGATTTGGCATTGCCAAATTTTTTATAGTTATTTTTTTCTCATAATATTTTTTTTTCATGGGGAGTTTATAAAACAGTTAACTTTTTTAAAATAATGTTTATATGATTGCTTGCTTGCATACACTAATACACAACACTACTTATGTAGTACAGAATATTATACCTGGCAGAGGCAGGACCTAATAGTCTTACATTCATGGCAGATATGGGGGACTTTATTATGCCCTTACTGCCCCAGAAACTAATTGATACTTGGCGATTGCATCACAGGGGGCTCTGGTGGGCTGACATGAGCCCCTTTGTTATGCAAAACAACTTAAATGCCAGGGTTTCTATTGACCATGAAGTTTAAGTCATTAAATGGCTAGGATCATATCTAGCTCTGAAACTGATCATTGTAGCAGATTTAAACTATATGTTTACCTGAAACCCACTGTTAAGCCCCTTCCATCGCTCCACCATATATGAAATGCTGCAATGTGTCCAGTATAGCTCACCAACTCCATTTGACAAATGTGGAAAATAAGGTTATTGGATATAGAAATGGCCAAGTAACTGCATCATTGATTATTGGTTCTTTGTCCCAACAAATATTATATGGCTAGAATTTAATGACTTTACCCTTGTGTAACCAACTCTAAAGTAGAGCTAAAAAAGCAAAGAGTACCATTTTCTTTTCTTCTTCAGTATATTGAGGCCCCTCCAGTCACTATTCATATGACAGTAATTGCTAAAGTATAGTACCTGCAGTCTTCAGGTCCCCCAATCAACAAACTATCACATATTTAATATGTAAAAACAATGAATAATATGCTAAATGGCTGTACTTTGATTTTTCTTTGTTATATAAAAGTACATTTCAGTTTTGTTCTTACTATACATTAATACAGTGAGTAGAATATGTTTAAATATTAATGTTATTTGGAGCAATACTAGTTTTTTGCCATATTACCTACTTAAATTAATTCATTTTATGAAGTAAAAAACAGATCAATATGTTTATTTATTTATTACCCTTGCTGTTGCTCTCTTAAATGGGCAGTAATCATTGATTGATCAGCATCATCTTCTTTTATATTAATTAAATCTTTTTAATTATAGAGTATTGGAAAATTCATCCTATATATTTTTTTAGCACTTTATTCCTTGATTACTCATTAGACAACATATAGCACCATTTTACGTTTTATATCATTTTGTAACTATTTATTAAGCAATGTGACACAAAAAAATCAATTAATAGTGGTCTAGTCAACCTGAAACTCTCATAACAATAGCGCAAACGGATATATCATGATAAGGTATTGTATAATATAATAAGACAATAAAACTCTCCTAGTCAATAAAGCTTTAACATTAATAAATAACACACTAGCAAACTCTAAAAACAGTATGACAAAAAATATAGATCTATTAAGGTACGGAGAAAGATAGATGATAACAGAGTTAGCTATAGAAAAATGCTTGAATAATGCATGGATTTTAATAAACTTGCAAGTTGTGTAATTGCTCCCTGTTGTTTGCACTTAAATACCCATTATACAATATAATACATACAGTATTAGTTTTCAGTGTAAATACATCTTAACAAATAGTAACAAACATACAGTAAATGATTATAAACAGCAAAAAAAGAAATAAAAACAAATAATCAAGATAATTGAAACTTGAATTTCTTTTTGAAAATATGTTTTGTTCTTAAGAAGAAAGGACAGCAAAACCTTCTCAATTAAACCATTAGTGGTGAAATACATTTGTCATTGTCAAGTTACCTACATTGTACTGTTAGCTTAACTAGCTAATATAGTATGTTATGGTATATTCTGACAATATTTCTGGATTGGGTTAATATAACAAATCTATATCAGAGAACATTTGCACATGAGTCTGAGAATGAGTATAAATTCATTTGGTACAGTACCATTTATCATCTATTTGAATATGCTGCATGACAATTAAGGAGAACCTGTCAGCTATCCAGATGTGTTGATTTTTCTGTTGTCAGTAAATACTTGTGCCCCCCTTGCTGGAGCACAATGGAGCAGAGCTTAAGAGTTTGTATAACAATAGAAATATATCACTCATACACCAGACTACAATAAGGAGGAGTTTTAATGGAGTGACGATTGATCATTGCCTGACTTTCCATTACCTGTTTATGGGGCTGATGGCAACACAAAAACAGGATTTAAAAAAATGGTTTTATTGTGTACTACTGCAAAAATAGCCATTTTTGTCACATTGCCTTACAAAAAGTATAATAATGAGTGATCAAAATGAACTATCTGCCCCAAACTCATACCATTGAAAACTCATTCTGACAAAACCAGCCCCCACACAAGACACTAAGACTAAAAATAAAAGTAATATACCGCTCAGAGAATGACAACACAAAAACAGTATTTAAAAAAATTAGAGATCAGCGAATCTATTAGCCGCTTCGTAGATTCGTATCGAATCTTGGGATTTTTCAGCTGCGAAGCGAATCCGAATATTAGTCAATTCGCTTCGGCTTTGTACGAATTCGCTACGTAGTTTGTCCTATAAATTATACGCAATTGCGTACGAATTAGTTACTGTATACGCTGTTGCGTACGAATTCAATTTAGTAGCGATCTTTTACTGTTCATTCGTTTATCGTGCGCAAAAGCCCGGGAAGAAAGCAGTCACCTGACCTAGTAGGCTGGGCTTGCTCTGATTGGCTCAGGCTCAGTAAGTCAGTGACGCTTCATTTCTGCTGCGACTGCTGAGGCGAGCAGAAGCACTGTTGTGAATTTGTGAAGTTCAGAGACACTGTGTTCTTCTAACTGGGGTGTAATTGTAGTAGGAATCTATCATACATATATCAGGGATACTGCAGGGCCAGGTCAGGGCTAGTAAATAATCAGGCAGGGAGAGAGAGACAGGGAGAGACAGGGACAAAGACCATCTGCAGGGCCACAGAGTGAATTAAAAAATCTTTGGCATGGATAAGCAAAAGGGGTCCAGTTCCAGCCAGACTTTGAGCTTTAAAAAAAAGGAGAAGATGGCACAGGGCAGCGCCAGCAGTGCCAAAAGACCTGTAGCCGGAGCATCTGCTAGTAATATTCCCAATACTTGGCCGTTGTTCCACCGGGCTAACCCACCAAGGCGCAACATTGTAGTGGAGGAGAAAGCAGATGAGGTAGTGGAGTAGATGGCACGCTCATCTCAGTCTCATCCGGATGATCTGCTGTCATCTGCTGATACAGTGTCCATATGTAGCCAGGGGTCAGACTCGTCCTGCTCCACCATTCCACTCAAGCAAACCCCGTCATTTTCTGCCACCTCTCTGGCTTCAGTGTTCCCTCCTAGTGGTGTCCCTTTAGCAATTTCTAGGAAAAAAAGCCACCGAAGCCCACCTTATAATCCGGCGGTTATAGAGGACAGCCTCCCTGAGGATTTCTTAGAGGGCAGTCAGATTTTGGACTGCCCAGAATTGTCAGTTGGTGGGGAACAGCCTAATTTGCAAAAATGTGTTGTGGAGGAGTCTGATGAGGAATCTGATGTGTTAGGCAGGAGAACCTGTGAAGCGGAGGAGGATTTGAGCTCAGAGGAGGAGGGTGGTACTAGTAGTGGCAGCAACAGAGGGCAGAGGCGAGTTAGGCCCAGGGCTAGTGCTTCCCTGGAAACTAGCGAGACCCCAAATATAGTGGGGCCAGCACCAGGAAGTAAGCGTGCGAGAAGCTTGGCCAGCTGTGGAGGGTGCACGTCGGGTGTGTGGAAGTATTTTACCACTCTGCCGGGGGATAGCAGTATGGCCACATGTATTTTCTATAAGCAGAAATTGATGTTTCTATAAGCAGAAATTGAGTCGTGGGAAAGCCGCAAATGTTGGGACCACTGCTCTGTGGAACCATTTGAAGCGGCGTCATGCCGGCAATTTAGAGCAGCCCAATAATAGTAAAGAGCTGGTTACTTCTCTGGGGGTCCCTTCTGTCAGGCAGGCCGCATCCTGGGTCATAGCTCAGCCCGCATCCTGGGGTGTAAGTAGTACATCCACCTCATCGTCGCCCAGTGCGTACATGTCTCCACCTCCTCTCATTCGGCAGCCGTCCATTGCCGAGTATGTGGCCAGGAAGCAGTTTTACGCCACAAGTAATCCGACAGTGCGCAAACTGAATGGTCACCTGACAAAGTTGCTGGCTGTGCAGTCTCTGCCGTACCAGCTGGTTGACTGCCCAGCTTTTAGGGAGCTAATGGCTTGCGCTCAGCCATGCTGGCAGGTCCCTAGCCGGCATTACTTTTCAAACAAAGCTATCCCCTCCCTTTACTCCCACGTGGCAGAGAATATTGGACGCTCCCTGCAGCTGTCTCTCTGCAGCACGGTACACATCACGGTGGACACCTGGAGCAGTGCTTACGGCCAGGGGCAATACATGTCCTTTACTGCCCACTGACTGAATGTACTTAGTGGCAGCGAGGCAGGAACACCCCAGCAACCCGGTCAATTGCTGTTGGCACCTCCACGTGCTTTCCAGCCAGGATTTCAGCAGAGCACCCAACAACTATCCACTTCCACCTCCATGGGCAGTCTGCCTGCTGGAGCGTCAGGGCAGCGAGTTACCCATGCTCCTTCATATCACATGTGTCAGGTGAAACGCTGCCATGCAGTGTTAGACTTAGTTTGTCTTGGCAGTAGCAGCCACATAGGCCAGCGCTTGCTGCATTACATGAAGCAGCAAATAGCACACTGGCTGACTCCACGTCAGCTGGAAGTGGGCAAGGTAGTGAGTGACAATGGGACAAATATAGTGGCAGCGCTGAATCTGGGTCAATTCTCACATGCTCCCTGTATGGCACATGTGCTAAATCTAGTGGTGCAAAGATTTCTAAAAACATTCACTGGCCTATGCACAGTGCTGGCAAAGTCGCGGAAGCTTTGCACTTATTTTAGCCATTCATATGTATCTCGGCACGCTCTGCTGGAACTGCAGCGTCAAAACGGTCTTCCGCCACACCGCTTAATAGGTGACGTGGCAACCCGGTGGATTTCCACTCTTCATATGTTGCAGCGACTCCTAGAGCAGCGTAGAGCAGTGGACGATTTTGTTCAGCAGCAGCCAGAATCTTCCAGCATAGGGAGCAGGTGCGGCTTTGATTTCCGGCAGTGGAGGCTATGTTGCAGCGACTCCTAGAGCAGCGTAGAGCAGTGGACGATTTTGTTCAGCAGCAGCCAGAATGTTCCAGCATAGGGAGCAGGTGAGGCTTTGATTTCCGGCAGTGGAGGCTGGTCCGAGATGCCTGCACTGTTCTAAGGCCCTTAGAAGAAGCCACCAAATTGGTCAGCCGGGACAGCTGCGGTGTGAACGACGTAATTTCAATAATATTTGTGCTGGAAAAGACACTCACGCTCATGCAGCAGGGGGCAATGGGGGAAGGAAATCCTGGTCATTTGTCTACCAGCCGCCATGCTGTCACTGTAGGGGAGCCCAACGCCAAAGTTCCCTTGTGGAGCAGGATGAGGATGAGGAGCTTCAGTTAGAGGAGGGGGAAGAGAAGGAGGATTTTAATGAGGGTGATGTTGATGACCAGGAGGAGGAGGAGACACAGGTGGACGATGAGGATGATGACACTTTCAGGGACACAGCAGTTTCTCGGAGAGAGGCTGAGATGGAAAGAAGTGGCCTCTCAGGCACACTGGGCAGGATGGCGAGTTGTATGCTCACATGCTTATGCACTGACAGGCGTATCCTAAACATAAGACAGACTGACGAATACTGGCTGGCGATGCTTCTGAACCTGCGGTATCAATCCAACATGGGGGATTGTTTTCCTCCCCAGGAAAGGGAAGAGAAATTAGTCTCATTGCGGGAGAAGCTATGTAGTAACCTGGCCAGAGCTTTCAGCCAGCCCCAGCCTGCTGCCAGCATGTCTGGGAAGGAGGTCCGGCCGAGTAATCCACCTTCTGCCACAACCAGCAGCAGACAGTTAAGCCTAATGAGTATGATGCAGGAATTTTTCTCTGTAGGCTCCCAACAGCTACAGCCAAGTGAGCAAGCCCAGATCACCCGCCTCAATGAGCAGGTTCAGGCTTACCTGCAGTCTGGCTCACAAAGCCTCTTCTCAGACCCCCTGGACTTCTGGGCAGGCAGATTACAACAGTGGCCGGAACTGTCGCACTATGCACTAGGGCTTCTTTCCTGCCCAGCCTCAAGTGTCATGTCAGAGAGGGTTTTTAGTGCCGCTGGGGGGGTGGTGACACCCAAAAGGACAAATCTGTCACCAGGCAGTGTTCAAAAAAATATCTTTATAAAAATGAATAAAGGCTGGATTACATCCGAATTTCATACTCCTCTTGCTGATGCTGGTTGCTGTCAGCCGGGCCATAATTTTACAGCCAAATGTCTAGTGTCATGTCATGGGCTGTGCGAACCCGAAGTCTACAAAACCCTATTTCAAAAGCAAACACTGTTGTCTACCTCCTCCTCCGTTTTCTATGCTTGTAGCTGTTGTTAGTTAACGTTACCCCCATAATTAATGTTTTCATGGGTCTGTTCACCACCAAGCCTTCAACCATAATGTTTTCATGGGTCTGTTCACCACCAGGCCTTCAACCATAATCTTTTCATGGGTCTGTTCACCACCAGGCCATCAACCATAATGTTTTCAAGGGTCTTTTCACCACCAGTCCCTCAAAAATAATGTTTTCATGGGTCTGTTCACCACCAGTCCCTCAAAAATAATGTTTTCATGGGTCTGTTCACCAGCAGGCCATCAATCTTAATTTTTCATGGGTGTGTCTGATGCCCTCCTTTATGTGTAATTAAAGGTGTATCGGAGTGCCTGTTCCTTGTAATTTTTGGCAGACTTGTCACTTTGTGCATAGGCTTTATGAGTGTATGAGTCCCATAACAAGAACAATTGTTCCACAATGTGAATGAGGCCCTTCTTTATACCCCTTGTATTGGAGTGCCTGTTCCGTATCATTTTTGGCAGCACTTGTGCATTACGTACATATATGTTTCCTAACAATATTTCTTCACAGTATGTCAGGAAGGGGTTAAAGGTGTACAAAAACATCAAACCCCAGGTTATATACCTATTTAATATTATTAATAATAATAATAATAATAAAATAACTTTTTGAAAACAAAAAAATACCAAAAATAAATAAAATAAAAATTAAAGCGGATGCCGACGTGCCGCCATCATTTGCTGCAGCTCCAGGTGGTCCAGCTGGAGGCTGCGTAGGAGGCGGGTGGCAGCGTGGAGCTTCACGCCAAATTGCTGTATGGCGGCCTCCATCTCGAAGTCAGATGGTATGTCTGTAGGGGTGGAAACTAATATAATAGTATATAGGAATAGGAATATATAGTATATAGGAGTATATAGGAATATATACTAGTATATAGTATATAGGAATATAATTAGTATGTAATATCAAGTTAAAGGGGTTGTCCCACGAAAAATATTCTAAACTTTCAAAGCAGCACCTGGATCTGAATACTAGTTGCATGTCATGAAATATTTTGTATATCTACTAGAACTGACTCAGTTATTCAGTGAAATATATTTTTAAATAATGAGCCATTTTTTTTCTAAATTTTCTTTGAACTGCTCACTGAGAAGGCCGCACATGCTCAGTTTAAATCTTCAACTGCCTCCTGTCCTGAGCTGTGATAGGGAGAGATGGACATGAGTCCTGACATGCAGCAGAATAGACACTAGTCACACTGCCCTTTAGTAACCAGCTTGATGTAGCAGTAATTGGGGCAGATCTCTGGATCTATGTGAGGTGCAGGGCTGTTTCTCGCTTTGTTAAAAAGAGATTGCGAATGTACTATAATTGTAACACCCCCAGTGATGGTCTGGACTTCATTTCACTCGACGACCCTCAATTATTCCAAATATCATTTTTGCAGCCAGAGCCACCGCCTGTGGCCTATTCGTCCATCAAGGTAGGAACACCGTGACATACCCCAGAGACACTGTAGGCCTAAAATACCCTTGGCACTCCTACACTGGGACAAGAGAGACATCTCCTTAGAGGGCCCTGGAGGGGAAGGGTCGCCCTGCTGCAAATGGCGTCTGAGCGCTGCATAATATGATTCACATTTTTGTTAAATATTTTTGGGGTAACACAAGTTTATACTTCTTTAACTAACTTGATTTTAAAATTATTGTGATATGTCGGCTTCACGAACCACTTGGAGAACATAATGTGTACATAGTCTAGTTATCAATAAAATGTTGGGTGGCATGATCCTAGTGCTTGAAAATATTACACTTCTGTGAATTAGGGGTTTGTACTTACGGGACACCCATACTGGGTTGTCTTCCCATGGGCCTGGGGAAAATCGATATCCCCCCTGACGGTTGGAGCTATAAAAGATAAAACATAAAAATTAGCTTGTATAGCTTGTATTTTGAAGACAGAAGGGCCACCCATTACACTTTTTATTTTACCTACCTTCTACCTCTGGTAGCTGGGCTGGGGGTGTATGAGGGCCAGGTGGGGTCCTCTCAGGGTGGGGTGGAGGAGGGGCAGAGGAGCTCCTCTCTCGTGCAGCAGCTGTCAAAATTTAAATAATGGCATTACATTCAACTCAAATGAACAGTTGTAACTTCTGATGTTGATACATCTGAATAGTTTGGGGCTGGATCCCATTCCTAACTACTAGTGCTCTTATATCACTGCTGCTGCACTCCCACATAGCCTGGATTAAAAATAAATTAAATATGTTTACACTTTCTAGAATGTCCTTCAGGGGCCGTCCGGGCACGTCCCTGCTATCGACGTCGCTGACGTTGCTCTGCAACATAAATCCATACACAATTGTTACGATGACCGTTTTAATACTAACACTGTATACTACTATGAAGATATTATGGGTGAGAGGAGGGCGATATGATGGGGAGTGAAGGGAACATAGAATATCTGGGGTGCATATTTGATGGAGGGAGCATTTGTTGGGAGGGATGGGGGGTTGAATGAATGAATAAAAGATGTCTGTGTGTCACATTCTGCAGGTACAAACATAACAAATATAAATACAGCACATACAATGCACTAGTATACCATAGCTCCAGTCCCAACCGTTTCGGATTCGGCAGGACAGTCAGGATTTTAGCAGCTGTGTCCGGGAACGGGTGGCTATGTCCCGTGGTCAGCTGTCTTTGCATCCATAGGAAGCAGAGACGGGTGACGGTAAGCAGGGAGCAGTCCCTTCACCTTCCCCGACGTCCAATATAATGTCTCCTTGTGGCCCCCATACAGTATAATGTATCCTTGTGGCTGCCCCCATACAGTATAATGTCTTCTCCTTGTGGCCCAAAGTGTTTTTTTTCTTCTAAATGGGTATTTATTGTGATAAATTTCTTAATATCGTTATCGTGGGAATATATTTTAAATCACCCATTCCAGACACATTAGCTGCAGCATGAGCACATCTTTGAGTCTGTGTGTAGGAGGAGGAAGCGCTAACTATGAAGGGGCATATAAGGGTACTTTCACACTAGCGCTAGAGATCCGGCGGGCTGTTATGGCCGGGAACAGCCCACCGGATCTGTCCGGATCCGGCATTTGCCTGACACAAAAGGGAGAACGGCCAGCACCATTAACAATAATGGGGTACGGCGCTGATCCGACCGCTATCCGCAAGAACGCTGGGAATTGGCAGGACAAATACCGTGGAACAGCCTTCCAGATCAATGCCACATATGTGAATATAGCCTAGCGCAAATTACTGGTAAGGGGCACGTATCTGAGAATACCTTCACTGTTTGGCTAGGGCTACATGACGACATGTGTCGTGCGACAGTAAGTCGCACGACACAAAGTGCACAACTACACTCGCGACAGTGTTCGCGACAATTTTTACAATGGAAGTCTATGGTGTTGACTGCGACATGCGACATGCTGCGACTGCGACACGACAGTCGCAGAAAAACCCATCCTGGATGGACTTTTCTGCGACTGTCGTGTCGCAGTCGCAGCATGCCGCATGTAGCAGTGCGACACCATAGACTTCCATTATAAAAATTGTCGCGCGACATTGGTGCGACACAATGTCGCACGACAAATGTCGTCGTGTAGCCCTAGGCTTTGAGTGGAGTTAGAGGTGTGGCCTAGCATGAAAGAAAATTGCTGCAGCGCACTACGCATTCCCACGTTGTCCTATATGGTTTTCTTTAATGGCACTGGTACATATACAATACAGACAGTAAACTAATTTTTTAACATGTTACTTATCAAATATTTTTGGTTACTCACCCTCTCGTATCTCATCCCGGATCTGCCTTAGCCGCTCTGGGCACTTCAATTTGAGGTCCGACCACTTCCTCTGGACCTGGCCCAGGGTCCGCTCACTCTGACAGTGATGGCGCAGGCCTTGTATCACCCGCTCCACTATTTTATTTTTTTCTTGGTGTGGGTGTTGATGGGTGCCACTGCCATCATAGACCAGCTTGTCCATCTTCTGGACCATGTACTTTAGCTCTTCAGAATTGAATGGACACGAACGCCTGCTTGCCATCTTGCAAAATTCGCTCTGACTCTGAGGTTCGTACGCCACAACCTAGCGTTGTGCGTGCATTCGCAAGACTTATATTCGTACGCAACAGTGTATAGATTAAAAGCGTATAAAGTTGAGTACCTTTTGAAAAATGAACGTTCGTTATTAGCGAGCGAATATTCACAAATAGCACATAATAACGTATATTTTGTTCGCAAATACAACAAATCTATTCGTCGAATATACGAATTTTAGGAAAAGTTCGGCGAATGTTATGCGAATAATTTTTTGCATGATTCGCTCATCTCTAAAAAAAAATGCGGTGCCAAATATAAAAAAACAAAAAAAAGGTATCTATGTAATTGTACTGACCAGCAGAATAAAGATAACATGTCATTTTTCCCGCACAAAGTATGTCTCTATAACAAAACCCAGAACGTAGTGACAGAATTGCTGCATTTTATTTATCCTGCTTCCCATAAAGCTAACTAAAAAGTAATCAAAAAGTTGTAGGTACCCCAAGATATAACGAATAATAATGGCGACTCATTTCCCCAAAATAAGTCCTTACACAGAATTTTTTTTAAAAAATGTAGTTCCCAGAAAATGGCTAAACTACTACCCTAGAGGCTGGTCAATTGCAACATTGTGCTTGTAATTCATCAAAATCTGTGCTGCAAAAGCCAAAAGGTGGTCTTTCCCTTCTGAACCCTGCAGTGCATCCAAACACCCACATTTATGGCATTCAGTACCCAATAGAACCTGCAGAACATTTTAAAGAGAATGTTATATCTCAGATGGTACACGTTGGGAACAACATATTGGGCAGTGAAATGCCTTATCTATAGAAAACTTACAATTTTCACTTTGCACGGTCCGCTGTGCTTTAATTTCTGCAAAATATCTGTGACGTCAAAATGCTCACTCCAGTCCTCAATAAATACCTTGAGGGTGTACAGTAGTTTCCAAAATGGGGGTTTGTTTTATTATTTCAACCTAGAGTATACATAGTTGTCAGCACAAGATACATAAATCAACACAATGAACATCAAATGCACATGGTGCTCTTTTACTCCTGAGTCCTATGGGTTGTTATAAAACCAGAAAACATGGCCTTATAATACAAGGACTCACTTTTCATACTAGCACATAATGGGCACAATACATTGAGCACTGAGATGGCTTGTATGTGTAAAAACTGCTATTTTCATTTTGCACCATCTGCTGTAGATTAATTTTTGCAGAACATCTGTGGACTCAAATTGTTCACTACACCTCTTGGTACATGCTGTGAGGCATGTGGTTTCCAAAATGGGGTCACTTCTTGGGGGTTTCTTTTTTTAATTTCATCTCAGAACCTTTGCACTTGTTTGCTCGGGCCTTATAAGTCACCAAAAAAGAATTCAAATGCACATGGTGCTGCTTCTCTTCTGAATCCAGTGGCATGCTCAAACAGTAGAGTATGACTACATATGAGGTTAACATATTCAGGAGGAAATAGGTAACAATTTTTTGAGTCCTTTTTCTCCTGTAACCCCTAAAAAAATGAAAAAGTTGTAAAAAATATAAGATTTGTTTTTTAATTATTTGAAATGCCTATTAGGTCAAAGTGCTAACTACACCCCTTGACAAATTCACTGGGGATGTAGTTTCCAAAATGGGGTCACTTTTGGGGGGTTAAACTATTAAACTGTTGCACCAAAATGGTACTGATTTTACATTTTCCTTCTTTTGCATTTATATGTAAACCCGTCAAGATATCTTACAGGGAACCTGTCACCATCAAAATGCTATACAGTTTTGCAGACATTTTATAGAGCAGGAGAGGATGAGCAGATTTATGAACACTTTTGTTGTTTGTACTGTTATTTAGTAAATCTTATATTTTGGATATTTGAACATCTGCTCTTTCTAAACTTAAAGGGAACCTGTCATCTCCGAAACACCCCCTGAACTAGAGTAAGCGGTGTATAGTGTAAGTAATGCTGAATCCAAATATGTAAGTTTTATCTTCATACTCACTTACATTCCAACGCTGTGCTCCCACAAACCAGCAGTAAAATGCACTCACTGGACTCTTCTTTGAGTCCTCTCCATTATGTGAGTGAGAACTGGAGTCCAGTGAGTGCATTTTACTACTGGTTTGTGGGAGCACAAGATCAGAATGGAAGTGAGTATGAAAATAAAAATTACATAACCAGACTCGACATCACTAACACTATACACCGCTTACTCTAGTTCAGGGGATGTTTCGGAGATGACAGGTTCCCTTTAAGGGTCATGTAGGCAGTCCTATAAACTAATTCTTCATGACTAAGCATACAAGGAATGCTGACAATCACTTAGTATCACCACCCACATGCAAAGAAAGAGGTTTAAATGAATAAATTAAAAGTTTTACTGAATCTTTTCGCATAAGACTATTAATCTATCTGGTCAGCTGTTCCTGCTTTATAACATTCTGCCTATAGATTACTCAGTAGTTTTATGGTGATAGATTGTATGAGACAAAAAAGTGTCTTTTTGTGCAGAGAAGAACATTTGTGGCTCCAGGTATTTCACATTATTTTCTTTTATACTAAGGGCTCGTTCACATCAGCGTTATGCTTTCCGTTTGTGTTTTCCGTTATAACATGGTTATAACGGAAAATAACGGAAACCATAAGACGGAAGTCAAGACGGAAGCCTTTAGAGGCTTCCGTTTTGATCCGTCATAATAGAAGCCTATGAGAATCATAACGGATCCGTCTGAGTTCCATTATGCTGAACGGAAAACAAAGTCCTGTCGACAGGACTTTGTTTTCCGTTTTGCATAACGGGAACCAAATGGATCCGTTATGATTCTCATAGGCTTCTATTACAACGGATCAAAACGGAAGCCTCTAAAGGCTTCCGTCTTGACTTCCGTCTTATGGTTTCCGTTATTTTCCGTTATAACCATGTTATAACGGAAAACACAAACGGAAAGCATAACGCTGATGTGAACGAGCCCTAAGTTATAGAAAACTTACTCTTCATGATAAAGGTCACCGTGTTCTATACACTAAAAACTTTTATTAAAAGGATGGATCACAATAAGGAGCATTTTGCTTTTGATTTTACCCACAAATAATAACAATCAATTCATTGCTACATGTGTAGTAATTCTAAGAAGCAAGTACACAAGAAATGAATGCTTCAAGGCTAGTAACTCATATAGACTGAACAATGAAAACATAAATATGAGTTCTTTTAACAGCAATGCCACACAGTCCAAATGAAATGCCTGTAACCCGTTACAGATCCATGGGTATGTGAAGTAATAGAACAAGCAGCTAACATGAAATACAAAAGCCCAGCGTTAGATATGTCACTGAAGAACAAAGAGATGAAGGTGCACTACTATGCTTCTCCATCTATTCCTCTCTCTCTTCATGAAGGTTTAATAAAAAATGTTTTATTTTCAATTTTGAGGAAGATTTCTTTGCAGGTTCTTGCTATATAAGCCTCAACAAATCTTTTCTCATGAATTCAGAGATCAAGGAAAGTACATGATGATCATTTTTAAGGAAATATTTTGCAGAGGACTCTTTTATTTATTTACTATTACATATTATTTAATGTAACAGCAAAGCTCCATCACATATGTTGCTGCAGCTGTAGCTTGGTGTCAGTGAATGGCAGCATCTTCATTATTGTTACATTTGATTAAAGCTAGATTAAAACCACACTCTAAACTAGAGCTTCTCAATCTTTTCCTACTGGGACTTAAAAAGCAGAAGCCAGTCCCCCACTGGTTGTAGTCCATGGCAAATTTAAAAAAAAATACCTCAATTTATATTAACTTTTGTCTTCTCATCCCAATTGAACATTAAAATAAGCATCAAACCAGAAATTGGCAAAAACTATAAAAAAGATCTGTGAAGTTTAGGGTCAATTCTGTCAAAACTGCCTTTCCAGCTGAACAACTGAAGGGCACTAGGCTTGAGCAAATTTGGTTCAGACTATTCTATCTGAACCCAATTTGTTTGGAAACTTGGTTTAGAATATGCGCATCGTACTATAATAAAATGTATTGGCTCCACTGAGGCTTTGTTCTTTTCATGGCTCACCACAAGTACTGTGAGACTTGCTTACTCTCATACCTGTAACGTCATGTTACAGTTCGGTATGGCGAATAAATTACTATTTCGAAATTCGAAGCCGAACTGAGACACAAACCTGAGTTTGGCTTCGCATTTTGAAACAGTAATTTATGCGCATAACTGAATTGTAAAGTCACAGATACGAGACTAAGCAAGTCTCAAGTTACTTGTGGTGAGAAAAACAAGGCCTTTGTAGAGTCAATACATTTTATTGTGGTACAGAGCACATATCCTAAACAAAGTTTTCAAACTAATTGGATTTGGATAAAACAGTCGGAACCCGACTTGCTCAAGCCTAAAGGGCACCTCGCAGTTTGAGAAGTAATTATCTAAAACTGCATAATTATACTGTACTACTCATTATATTCCTCTTTAAGTTATTAACTAGAGTTGATCGAATCCTAAAATATTCGGGGATTCGGAATTCGGCCCGGATTTTCCGCGGGATTCGTGGGTTCGAGCCGAATCACGAATCCCATTAAAGTCTATGGGAGACCCGAATATTTTTGCAGGGGCCAAAAGTTCTGCACAGTCAAGTTTGCCCCAACATGTGAAAACCTCAGAAAAAGATGGAAACACCTTGGAAATGGATAGGAAACACCAGGGGCAGCATGTAGGGATGCCTCTGAGGCTCCCTAATTGCACCATTTTTTCTAAATCTGGCCAATAGTCTGGTGATGACCCCAAGGCAATTTTCAGGGACACGGTAATGGTGACCCACTTAAAAATGCTGCCTGACAACCTGGCGGTGAACCCCTGATTGTCTGTCTTTCAATAAGATTGCAGTGTAAAGCATGGTGGTGAGCTTCAGTATGACTTTTTGGATGGAGATTGCATGTGGTCACGTACTCCCTGGAACCCCATAGTCACCCCTTCTCTGATGTGCTACCTCAGAACATTCTCTGCCCCAATTCGCAAGACCTTTTGCAGTCTCAGTGTGCTGACAGTGGGGATTTACCAGTGTTGTCTGGGGAGGTGGTAGACAATGGCGAGACACAGGTGTCGGGGGGTGAGGTAGTTGAAAGTGAAGCAAGTTACAGTGGGGACTCCTTGGGGGGACTTTCTCATGATGGGACAGATTCAACTTGGGTGGATCAGGCACAGGAACAGATCAATTTTTTTTTGTGTTTATTTAACTTTTATTTAGCACAAATAACCACAGAGATATTTATTCGTTCTCTTCGCTGAGCAGTCTGGCGTTGGGGTTCGTCACTTTGATGGCGAGCTGTGCCGCTCTCTCCACAATGGTCTTTCGGTTCTTTGAGGAGACGTTGTGGGCGATTTCTGCACAGAAGGACTTGTTGCTCATCAACAGAACCTCAAGCTCCTTGACATTGTGGACCAGGAATTTGCGGAACCCTGTGGGCAGCATGTGTTTGGTCTTCTTGTTGCTACCGTACCCAATGTTGGGCATCAGGATCTGCCCCTTGAACCTCCTGCGGGCTCTGTTGTCAATACCTCTGGGTTTACGCCAGTTACGCTTAATCTTTACATAACGGTCTGATTGGTGGCGGATGAACTTCTTTGTCCGCTTCTTGACGATCCTGGGCTTAATGAGGGGCCGGAGAGCCGCCATTATACCGGTTCGGAGCATCCGCCTTCTCCGCAGACAGCCCGAGGAAGAGAGCGGAACAGATCAATTTTAAGTGTGAGGCAACATCAGCACCACAACCGCTTGGGAGAGGCAGTGGGCATTGTGTTTAGAAAGGCTGATGGGCTTTCGTCAGCACTGTGTGTATAGAACCCCATGGCCTTTCATAAATTTGGTTACAAAGCCGGATGACTTTCCTGAAAAATTGTTAGTAGGAAGCCGGATGACTTTCCTAAAAAATTGTTGCATATGCAACTCAGATGAAGAGGAGGAGGAGGAGGAAAGCAAGCAATTTAGGAGGTAGCCTGAGGTGGGGATGAGAACTTGGGGGATATCCATGACCTATTCATCTTGATGAATGTGAGGATGTCGGCGTTGTCGGTGGACAGGCGCGTCCGTTTGTCCGTAATGATACCCCCGGCGGCACTAAAAACCCTTTCAGACAGTACACTTGCAGCAGGGCAGGCAAGCACCTCAAGAGCGTACTGCGCAAGTTCTGGCCACCTGTCCAGCTTGGCCAGCCAGTAATTATATGGCGTGGCGTTATCGGTCAGGACGTTGGTCTGGTCCGCGACATACTCCCTCACCATCTTGCGGTACTGTTCCGCCCTGCTCTGCCTGCCCTGTGGCTGTGTCTTACTGTCTTGCTGGGGTTTATGATACTTGGCAAAAGCATGGAATAGTGTACTCCTGCCCTTGGCGCCTACACTGACTTTCCCCCTCCTCCCCTCTCCAACTTCAGCCACTGCAGTCCGCCCCCTGTTGCTCGACTGGTCTGGAAAGGCCTGTAGCAGTTTCTGAACCAGGGCCTTGTGGTAGAAAGTGACTCGGGTGCTCCTTTCCTCCACGGGTATAAGTTGGGTAAAGTTGTCCTTGTAGAGTGGGTCAAGGAGGGTGTACACCCAATAGTCATTGGTGGACAGTATCCTCTTGACCCGGGGATCACGACAAAGACAGACAAGCATAAAGTCTGCCATGTGCCCTACTGTGCCAACACGCAAGCCTTCAGCCTCCTCACTTAGCGGACGCTCCATCTCCTCCTCCCCCCCTTCCTCCAACCCCAATTCATCCTCCTCAGCCCATTCCCGCTCAACAGGTAGCATGGAATCACCCCCTGATGCATTGTGGCCAAGAGTTTCTTCCTCCTCCTCAGCCTCCTCCTCCTCAGTTTCACGCTCCGAAACTGACAACAGGTTGCTCTCAATGTCACTGTCTTCCCCCACCTCCTGTGACACTGCTGAATCCTCAGATCTTAGGTTCCTCAAGGAGTTGTGGATGAGGTACAACAGAGGGATGGTAACACTGATGATGTGTGCATCACCACTGACCATCTCTGTTGCCTCCTCAAAGGGACCTAAGACCTGGCAGATGCCAGCCATCCACGTCCACTCCTCAGCATAGACATGAGGAAGCTGACTGGCCTGACTACCACCTCGGGGGATCAGCTGGCAGTCTACAACTTCCCTGCATTGTTGGTACACCCTGGCTAGCATGTGTAACGTCGAATTCCAACACGTGGGAACGTCACACAGCAGCCGGTGAACAGGGAGTTGTAGCTGCCCTTGCACAGTCCTGAGGGTCGCGGCATCGGTGGTGGACTTGCGAAAATGGGCGCATATGCGCCGCACCTTGGTGAGCAACTCACTCAACTGGGGGTAGGTCTTGAGGAACCGCTGGACCACCAAGTTGAGCACGTGGGCCATGCATGGCACGTGAGTCAGCCCACCAAGATGCAGAGCCACCACCAGGTTACGGCCATTATCGCAGACCACCGCCAGCCACACATTGGTCTGCCCCCTGATGCCCTGTAAGAGCTCTTCAGCCGTGTGCCTCTTATCCCCCAGGCTCAGCAGTTTCAGGACTGCCTGCTGCCGCTTCCCTACCACAGTGCTGAAACTGCTGGCCATCGAGGAAATGAGACTTGACGATTGGGGAATCACTGCCACTTTGGAGGAGGAGGAGGTGGAGGAGGAGGTGGAGGCATTATGTGCCGGAGACACACAGACGGAACTATGTCCCGCAATTCGTGGTGTGGGTAGCACATGTGCAGCCCCACGATCGGTCTCTGACCCAGCCTCCACCAGATTGACCCAATGTGCCGTGAAGGAGATGTAATGTCCCTGGCCACCGGTACTCGTCCACGTATCTGTGGTCATGTGGACTTTACCACAAACCGCGTTTTTGAGAGCGTGGGCGATGTTCTCAGACACATGCCGGTGCAGGGCGGGGACGGCACATCGGGCAAAATAGTGTCGGCTGGGGACAGAGTAACGGGGGGCTGCGGCCTCCATAAGGTTGCGGAAGGATTCTGTCTCCACAAGCCTGTATGGCAACATTTCCAAACTAATCAGCTTGGCGATGTGCACATTTAGAGCTTGCGCATGGGGGTGGGTGGCTGCGTACTTGCGCTTGCATTCAAATGTCTGCGGTAGAGACAGTTGAACGCCGCACTGGGACACATGAGTGGAGGAGAGGAAGGGAGATGGAGGCTGCAACGTCCTGGCTTGGACGAGACACAGTTGCTGGACTACCTGTGTCAACGTAACCAGCTGACAGAAGTGCAAACCATTTGGTGGGGTGTTTTCTCTCCAAATGTTTGCGCAGGCTACTAGTGGTCAGGTTGTTGCGTTTTGAACCCCTGCTCATTGACGTGTGGCACAGCTTGCACACTGCCAAACGAGGATCGGCCTCATCATCCTTAAAGTACTCCCAAACTAAGGAGTGGCGCATAGTACGGGCTGGAGCATGACCTCTAGGAGCACTTGGGGAAGTAGTGACTCGGCCCTGGCTTCTCCCTCATCGCAGCCCTCTGGCTCTCTCAACAGCTTGTGGTGCTGATGTCGTCTCACAGTCTGAACCACTGCCTCCAGTTGCCTCATCCACCCAAGTAGGATCTGTCCCCTCATCATCCCCCAGGTCTTCCTCAGACTCCACAGTGATGTCCCTGACAACTACCTCCGACAACAGTGTCTCGTCATCATCTTCCACCAGCTCCTCAGATGCCACTGCTAACTCCCCACTCTCATAACCTGGAGACAGCAAAAGGTCCTGAGAATCAGGGCATAGCAGCTCGTCCACTGGCACATCAGGGAAGTGGTGGCTGAAGAGTTCCATGGATAAATTTTGTCCGTGGGACATACCCCTAGAGGGTTCTGACTGGGGAGAAGGAGGGCGAGTTGGAGGACAGACACCCTGGCTCAGAGAAGTCGACTGGCTGGATGAGGGGCAGACGAAACGTGGCTGGACGTGCTCTCTGCAATCCACTGAACCACCTCCTGTTGTTGTTTGGGGTCTGTCAGAGTTGTATGACGCTGCCCTACCAACTTCTGGAGTTGACCAGGCACCCTGACCTTACGTGTTTCCACTGTACCCACAGCAGCCGGCACTGTGTCACCACGCACACCACGGTCTTCACCGCTGACCAAAGCACCACCACGATTCCCACCTCTCCCTCCACGACCACCTCTTCCACTTCTCCCAGCTCTTCCCCCTCTCCCCCTGACCCTGGGGTTCTCCATGTGCACAGTAGCAGTATTATCTCTTAATATTATAAAAATGAGTTTCTGTCTGTCTGTCTGTTCTCTATACGCGACCAAACTACTGGACCGATTTTCACCAAATTCGGCACACAGGTACATCAGGCATCCGAGAAGGTTTTAGACCAGGTCTAATCTAACTAGGACATACCGTTCCCGAGATATTCCCAAAATATGATCTCCATTAGCCAATATTAGCCTGGTAGCTTTGGTTTTAAACCCCAACTGCCATTCTCTGCACAGACACACACAGGGAGGGCAGGTTTCCATAACAACACAGCCAGGTAATTAGCAGCCAGCTCAGCTCAGCCCAGCCATTTCTATTCACTGACACTGTTAAAGGTATTCCGGTTACCATAAATATAACTTTTGTTTTAGACGAATGTTAGACTATGACAGTTCAGTAGTAATAAAAGATGTTTTCTTCCACTGCTACCCATTGCGTGGCTTCATAAAGAAGCATGGTATCGACCTTTAATTCAAGCCACCCTAAAAGAAGTACCTAAAACCCCCGCCCCAGGTCTTGCTAAGCCATGCCCCGACTCCATCAGGCCACACCCACTCCCACTCTGCAGCCAACAGGGATTGAAAAAATAAAGGTAAAAATCAACTTCTGTCAGCTGCAGGGATGGGTGGGAGGTTAACTTTCTTTCTGCAACGACACACAGAAACATTAAATGAAATAGATTAAATACACCCATGCAAAGCGCCTTGCTAAGCCACGCCCCCGACTCTGTCAGGTCACGCCCCCTCTTTCTCCCCAGCCAATGGAGATTGAAAAAATTAAGGTAAAAATACACTTCTGTCAGCTACATTGACTTTCTCTCTGCAACGACACACAGAAACATTAAATGAAATAGATGAAATACACTAATTTTAGACTAAAACCGTACAGTAGCAATAAAAAATGTTTTCTTCCACTGCCACCCATTGCGTGTCCTCATAAATTACCATGGCATCGACCTATAATTCTGGCTACCCTCAAAAGAAGGACTTAAAACTCCCACCCCAGGTCTCGCTACGTCACACCCCCGACTCGGTCAGGCCACACCCCCTCCCACTCCACAGTCAATGGAGATTGAAAAATTGAAGGTAAAAATTAACGTCTGTCAGTTGCAGGGGTGGGAGGGAGGATGACTTTCTCTCTGCAACGACACACAGAAACATTAAATGAAATAGATTAAATATACCCGTGTAAAGCAATGCTTTCTTCCACTGCTACCCACTGTGTTTCCTCTAATTACCATGGCATTGACCTATAATTCAGGCCACCCTGAAAAGAAGGACTTAAAAGCACCCCCCCCCAAGGTCCCGGTAAACCACGCCCCCGACCCGGTCAGGTCATGCCCCCTCCCACTCCACAGCCAATGGGGATTGAAAAATTGAAGGTAAAAATCAACTTCTGTCAGCTGCACTGACTTTCTCTCTGCAACGACACACAGAAACATTAAATGAAATATACCCAGGCAAAGCCGGGTCTTTCTGCTAGTATTATTATAATTGTAAAGATTCAATACGGTATCTACAGACTGTGAGGTATATAGCAGGCTGATGAAATTTTTTTCCCAACTCACTGCACCGTGTATTACAGATCAGTGAAATTCCACGGACAATATAGATACGCAGGTAAAATTATTTTTCACACCTATCCCCAAAAAAAAAATTTACGCAGTTTGCGCAAATAAAACTGGAATCTACAAATCAATACGGTATCTATAGACTGTGAGGTATATAGCAGGCTGATGAAATTTTTTTCCCAACTCACTGCACCGTGTATTACAGATCAGTGAAATTCAACGGACTATATAGATACACAGGTAATATTATTTTTTACACCTATCCCAAAAAAAAAATTTACGCAGTTTGCGCAAATAAAACTGGAATCTACAGATCAATATGGTATCTATAGACTGTGAGGTATATAGCAGGCTGATAAAATTTTTTTCCCAACTCACTGCACCGTGTATTACAGATCAGTGAAATTCAACGGACAATATAGATACGCAGGTAATATTATTTTTCACACCTATCCCAAAAAAAAAATGTACGCAGTCTGCGCAAATAAAACTGGAATCTACAGATCAATATGGTATCTATAGACTGTGAGGTATATAGCAGGCTGATGAAATTTTTTTTCCCAACTCACTGCACCGTGTATTACAGATCAGTGTAATTCCACGGACAATACAGATACGCAGGTAAAATTATTTTTCACACCTATCCCAAAAAACAAAATTTACGCAGTCTGCGCAAATAAAACTGGAATCTACAGATCAATACGGTATCTATAGACTGTGGGGTATATAGCAGGCTGATGAAATTTTTTTGCCAACTCACTGCACCGTGTATTATAGATCAGTGAAATTCAACGGACAATATAGATACACAGGTAATATTATTTTTCACACCTATCCCAAAAAAAAAAAATGTATGCAGTTTGCGCAAATAAAACTGGAATCTACAGATCAATACGGCATCTATAGACTGTGAGGTATATAGCAGGCTGATGAAATTTTTTTCCCAACTCACTGCACCGTGTATTACAGATCAGTGAAATTCCACGGACAATATAGATACGCAGGTAAAATTATTTTTCACACCTATCCCAAAAAAAAATAATTACGCAGTTTGCGCAAATAAAACTGGAATCTACAGATCAATACGGTATCTATAGACTGTGAGGTATATAGCAGGCTGATGAAATTTTTTTCCCAACTCACTGCACCGTGTATTACAGATCAGTGAAATTCAACGGACTATATAGATACACAGGTAATATTATTTTTCACACCTATGCCAAAAAAAAAATTTACGCAGTTTGCGCAAATAAAACTGGAATCTACAGATCAATATGGTATATATAGACTGTGAGGTATATAGCAGGCTGATGAAATTTTTTTCCCAACTCACTGCACCGTGTATTACAGATCAGTGAAATTCCACGGACAATATAGATACGCAGGTAAAATTATTTTTCACACCTATCCCAAAAAAAAATAATTACGCAGTTTGCGCAAATAAAACTGGAATCTACAGATCAATACGGTATCTATAGACTGTGAGGTATATAGCAGGCTGATGAAATTTTTTTCCCAACTCACTGCACCGTGTATTACAGATCAGTGAAATTCAACGGACAATATAGATACGCAGGTAATATTATTTTTCACACCTATCCCAAAAAAAAGAATTTACGCAGTTTGCGCAAATAAAACTGGAATCTACAGATCAATACGGTATCTATAGACTGTGAGGTATATAGCAGGCTGATGAAATTTTTTTCCCAACTCACTGCACCGTGTATAACAGAGCAGTAAAATTCAACGGACAATATAGATAGATATGCAGGTAAAATTATTTTCAGACCTATCCAAAAAAAAATGTACGCAGTTTGCGCAAATAAAACTAGAATCTACAGATCAATACGGTATCTATAGACTGTGAGGTATATAGCAGGCTGATGAAATGTATACCCTAGTCACTGCACAGTCATGCACAGGAATATATCTGTTTACAGATGTATAGTTTGAGCTATGTGGCTGGACAAGGTGTACCAGGCACAGCTCTGCACAGAATACAGGCTTACAGCATATACTGAATTTTTCTCACAGAATCAATTAGTTTTTAAAAGACTGTTGGGGATTCCATTCCTGCACATAATACAGGCTTACAGCATATACTGTATAATTTTCTTCACAGAATCAATTAGTCTTTAAAAGGACTGTTGGGGCTTCCTAACCTAACTCCTAACTAACTGCTTGCTGCACACACTACACTAGCTAACACTGTCTGTTTCTTCTCCTTCCCAAAGCTCAATGAGGCTGATGCTGCAGGTCCCTACCTTATGTAAATTTAGGTCACATGTCACTGCCAGCCAATCACTGCTGGGGAGGTATAGGGGCTGTTACATCACAGCAGGCGTTCCCACAGGCTTCCCTTTGATGCTGATTGGTTGAAAAAAACGGGCATTTCAAACTTGCAGTGACGCACGAATAATCACGAGTCCGCGCTGCCTAGGGATGCCGAGCCGAGCCGAAGCGGGCAATATTCGTGCGAATCACGAATATTGCCGCTTCGATTTGCTCATCACTATTATTAACCAAAAGTGTGTTCAATGTGTATATCAAAACTTTAATTTGGACCAGAAATGGACATCTAAAAACTCGTTTCTGACATTAGGTTAGGCAAAACTTTGGAACTAAAATTGTGTGCCATAAATGAACTTTGCCTCCCTGATTTGTGGACAGTCATTCATTTCCTCAGATACCACCTGGTTCAATATTTTAGTAATGCATAGAACAGGGCTCATTTATAGATCAAATGGCTTTAATCAATACCTTATGCAGTATTCTCCAACCAGTGGCTTAGGAGACATATGTGGCTCTTGGCCCTATACATGAGAGTTCCTAGCTGTTAGCAGCAGACATATATCACATTATGTGCGCTAGCAGCAAGAAGGATGTCGAACAGGAGCAGGCAAAAGTGATTGAAGGTGTTCTCATTTCACCTAGTCATATATTTATTTTAAAAAGCAGCAACCGAGCATATGCAGAGATCCAATATCTATCTATGTATCTCCTATCTATCTATCTATCTATCTATCTATCTATCTATCTATCTATCTATCTATCTATCTATCTATCTATCTATTGTCATGCCATGTTATATGTACCCAAAATAATTACATGAAATATAAAAACCTTTTTATAACTTTTTTGTCACATGCATATACTTTTTATCATCTGCACACATAGTAATTCCTTTTTTTGCCGTTTAGTTTGACATATAATATGGTAAATTGCAGCACAGTGAGGGTTTTGAATATTGTTTTGTGATTTCATTTTTCATAATTTTTATTTTCCCCCAAGAGAGAAGCAGTTACAGTGCAAGGCAAAATACAGCAGCACTCATAATATGACTGTTGCAACAATAAGGACCTCTCTAAGTCCAGTGAGAGCCTGCAGCTTGCCAATGTGTCCTGTGTCCTGTGTCCTGGTCATAGCTTCACTTCCAGTGGAGGTAACTGCAGTGTCCCAGCTTCGATTGTATACATAGGGGGTTATTTACCAAAACTGGTGTAAAGGAAAACCAGCTTAGTTGCTAATAGCAACCGATCAGATTCTACCTTTCACTTTTCAGAGCTCCTTTGGAAAATGAAATGTGGAATCTAATTTATTGCTATTGGCAATTAATCCAGTTTTCCTTTACACCAGTTTTGATAAATCTCCCCCTTAGTGCTAATCTGAGGGCTGAGTATGCGGCTACTATAATCAGAGTGGCTATAAAAACACCACTATCAAGAAATATTTGTCAATGACCACCATAAAAGGTGCATAGGTTGCCACTGCAGTGTTAACGAGAAAGTGCTGCACTTAAAATTATTGATCCAAAGTAAAAATATTTAATGTCCAGATCAATACTCCTTAAATCAGTAAACTGTGTTTGATTTAGTTACTAACAGTGTAATAAAATGGAGCTTTATCTGATGGAAAGTGACAAAAGCAAGTGTACTATTATCAGAGTTTCAAATTCAAATTCTTGGCTTCTGGCATACATTCTGTACTCCAAACCTCTCATAGGGATATTATGCATACATGAAGCAGAAAACATAGCATATGATATAATTCTATTTAATTGACCTTAATATGCATACTCACTAAACCTTTCATGTTTAAATGTTCATCAAAAAAACGTGTATTATCTAAAAGAATGTTTGCATGTTAAGAATGTTTTCAGACTCATAAGTCTCTTGTATGTTTTTTTTCGTGAACACTTGAAGATTTATATTAGCTGTAAAAATGGCAGATATTCTTGTGGCTTATATTGGGTCCTGTTCAGATATTTTCTTCTAACCCCACCCCAAGAATGACTAAAGTAATAACTTAATTGGGTGGACTACAGTACCCAGAAAGAGTATCAAAATTAGGGTTATTTAGTTTTGAAAAAAAGATGGCTTTGGAGAAATCTACTAACTATTAGAGATGAGCGAGCACTAAAATGCTCGGGTGCTCGTTATTCGAAACAAACTTTTCCCGATGCTCGGGTGCTCGTTTCGAGTTACCAACCCCATTGAAGTCAATGGGAGACTCGAGCATTTTTTGCAGGGGACCAAGGCTCTGCCTAGGGAAGGCTGGGTGAAAACCTGGAAACCTCAGAAAATGATGGAAACACCACGGAAATGGACAGGAAACAGCAGGGGCAGCATGCATGGATGCCTCTGAGGCTGCCTAATCCCACCATTACCCCAAATTCTCCTGCAACAGCCTGGTGGTTACCCTCATGGCAATTGTGCTCACCCAGACCAAGAAAGGCGAGGCACATGCCCATCACATGTTAGGAAAGCACCCAAATAGGTGCAATGAAGGTCCATCACCCATGCCCATGCTGGCACTGCTCTCCTATCCCCAGCCACACAATGCAGGCATAAGCCTGACACAGCATGGTGGTGACACCAACAAGTGACCAAGTTAGATGAGGTAGCAGGTGAGCCACCCAAAAATTTAGCCTGACACAGCATGGCGGTGACAACAGAGTGACCGAGTTAGACGGAGGAGGAGGGGTTGCAGGAAGGAGGAGGAGGAGGGGTTGGAGGAAGAGGCATAGTAAGTCTGAGAAACCATGACCAAGGTAGGCCCCGCAATCCTCCAAGTGGGCAGTACATGAGCGGCCCCAGGGTCAGACCGAGCTACACGACGGTAGCAGGTAGAGCACATAAAAAATTTAGCGTGGCCCTGTATGTGGACGTTGAGGGCTTGTGCATGTAGGTGGGCTGAACTTATTTTCTGCTTGCGCTCCAACGTCTGCTGTAATGACAGCTGAACGTTGAGCAGGGACACATTGGTGAACAGTGTGGAGGATCATGGAGGCGAAGGGGTGGTTTGGAGTGACACAGGGGAAGGAGCAGTGGTGGGACCCGCATGAGGGGAACGGACGGCCTTGGTTCCATAGTGTTTAGCACTCGTATACCTGCGCATGCTGGTGGTGGTTAGGCTAGTAGTGGTGGAACCCCCACTTAAAAATTTGGCTTCAACTGGTACGGCTGTTAACATTGAGCTTGAACTAGTGGGGCATGTGTGGTATCGATTCTTCTCAGTTTAAAATCGTATACGTCCCCTATCTTGGGACCATATATTTCATGGATTTTTCGAACACGGAAAAATGAAAAAGAGCTTGCTCTGGCCAGGGGAGTGTCTTTTCTACTGCAGCTAAGGGGACATGTCCATGCTCTGCCTATCACAGGTCAGGAGCCAATTAAAAGAAGAGCCAAAAAAAATCAGTATAATATCTAATACGTCCCCTATACGGGTAAATTGTTTGGAGAGAGGGCCTGTAGGTGGGGGGCAGGCTGGGGGGAAGGAGGTTGAGCTGGAAGAGCCAGAGGAGTGCCCCCTTGGCTAGCGTATGTGGTGGTGACAACAGCCGGATGGAGTTCGAATGACGACGCAGGACCCCAACTTAAAAATTTAGCATCAACCAGTACGGTTGTCAACTCTGAAATTTGTCAAGTGGGGCATGTGTTGTATGCATTCTTCTCAGTTTAATACCGTATACGGCACCTATCCGGAAAAATAGTTTAGAGAGAGAGAAAGAGAGGAAAAAGACGTATTTTTAAAAGTGACGTTCAGTATAGATCAGTTAAAGAGAAAGAAAGGATTTTATTAAATGGATTTGTATCACTGAGAGCAAAAGAACCTATTTTTTTAACGTGACATGCAGTATAGATCACTTGGAGATAAAAAGGGGAATGTGCAGACTTGGGCTGCTATAGTGCAAACTACTGTACTATGGTGGTGACAACAGAGTGAGCGAGTGACACTGCGGTAGCAGGCGAACCACATAAACATTTTTCGTGGCCCTGTATGGCGGCGGTGACAACAGAGTGACTGAGTTAGTATGCGGTAGCTGGTGAAGCACCCAAAAATTTAGCCTGACACAGCATGACGGTTACACCACCAATGACTTTGTCCGACTGAGAATGCAGTGAAATGGCTTTTGTTGACCCTCCAAAAATCTTTTTCTTTTCAGAGTACATAAAGTCTACCCTCAGCAAAAAAAAATTTTTTTAAATGTCGGTACTTGCGCCTCCTGAAAAATTGTTTTGGACTGTCTGTTTGACGCTCCTGAAACATTGTTTTACACTGTCTGTAGTTGACACTGCGGAAAAAATTGTTTGGAGAGAGGGCCTGTAGGGGGCCCTCTGGAATAATTTGTTTAGAGAGAGGGCCTGTAGGTGGACCTCCGGAAAGATTGTTTAGAGAGAGGGCCTGTAGGTGGACCTTCGGAAAAATTGTTCAGAGAGAGGGCCTGTAGGTGGACCTCTGGAAAAATTGTTTAGAGAGAGGGCCTGTAGGTGGACCTCCGGAAAAATTGTTTTGAGAGAGGGCCTGTTGGTGGACCTCCGGAAAAATTGTTTGGAGAGAGGGCCTGTAGGTGGACCTCCGGAAAAATTGTTTAGAGAGAGGGCCTGTAGGTGGACCTCCGGAAAATTTAGGGGGCCTGTGACCCGAAAAATTGTTTAGAGAGAGGGCCTGTAGTGGACCTCCGGAAAATTGTTAGAGAGGGCCTGTAGGTGGACCTCCGGAAAAATTGTTTGGAGAGAGGTCCTGTAGATGGACTTCCGGAAAAATTGTTCAGAGAGAGGGCCTGTAGGTGGACCTCCAAAAAAATTGTTTAGAGAGAGGGCCTGTAGGTGGACCTCCGGAAAAATTGTTTGGAGAGAGGGCCTGTAGGTGGACCTCCGGAAAAATTGTTTGGAGAGAGGGCCTGTAGGTGGACCTCCGAAAAAATTGTTTAGAGAGAGGGCCTGTAGGTGGACCTCCAAAAAATTGTTTGGAGAGAGGGCCTGTAGGTGGACCTCCAGAAAAATTGTTTAGAGAGAGGGCCTGTAGGTGGACCTCCGGAAAAATTGTGGTAAAAGAGTGCCAGTTGGACCTCTAAAAAATTGCGTTTTTTGGGTCAGCGTTAGGCAAAGACGACAAGGAGGAGGAGGAGTAGGAGGAGTAGAGAAGAGGAATCGGATACATAAGTAATGTTAATCTTTAGCTGCTTTCCCCCGGAGGAGATTTGAATTCCGGTGAAATCCAGTCTTTGTTCATTTTAATAAGCATCAGCCTGTCAGCGCTGTCAGTTGACAGGTGTGTACACTTATCGGTGATGACGCCACCAGCTGCACTGAATACCCGCTCTGACAGCACGCTAGTGGCAGGGCAGGCCAGCACCTCCAAGGCGTACAGCGCCAGTTCAGGCCACGTGTCCAGCTTTGAAACCCAGTAGTTGTATGGAGCAGAGTGATCACGCAGGACGTTGGTATGGTCATCTAGGTTCTCCCTCACCATCTTTCTGTACAGCTCCCCCCTACTCTGCCTAGACTGGGGACAGGTGACAGTGTCTTGCTGGGGTGACATAAAACTGGCAAAGGCCTTGGAGAGCGTTCCCCTGCCAGTGCTGGACAAGCTGCCTACTCACCTCCTCTCCCCGGCTACTTGGCCCACAGAACCATGCCCTCTGCCGCCAGCGGTGTCAGATGGGAAGAATTGTTTCAGCTTGTGCACCAGGGCCTGTTGATATTGATTCACTCTCATACTCCTTTCCTCTACAGGGATGAGAGTGGAAAGGTTCTGCTTGTACCGTGGGTCCAGGAGAGTGAACACCCAGTAATCGGTGTTGGAAAAAATGCTTCTAACACGAGGGTCATGTGATAGACAGCCTAACATGAAGTCTGCCATGTGCGCCAGAGTCCCAACACGCAAGAATTCCCTCTTCTCACTGGCCTGACTCTCCATTTCCTCCTCCTCCTCCTCCAAGTCTTCCTCTTCAGCCTATACACGCTCAAGAGTTAAGAAGGACTGAGCACTGGTACCCTCATCTGTCTTTCCGACATTCTCCTCCTCTTCCTCCTCATCCTCATCCCCCTCCTCCGATACGCGCTTAGAAACAGACCGGAGGGTGCTCTGGCTATCAAGCGACGTATCTTCCTCCACCGTCTCTTGTGACAAGTGCAAAGCATCCGACTTCATGCTGAGCAGTGAGTTTTTCAACAGGCAAAGCAGCGGGATGGTGAGGCTGATAATGGCGGCATCGCCGCTGACCATCTGTGTTGACTCCTCAAAGTTGCTCAACACCTGGCAGATATCAGACATCCACGTCCACTCCTCATTGTAGACTTGAGGAATCTGACTGACCTGACTACCAGTTCTGGTGGAAGTTGACATCTGGCAGTCGCTCTGCGCTGCTGGAAAACTCTGGATAACATGTTTAATGTCGAATTCCATCTTGTGGGCATGTCGCACAACAGTCGGAGAGCGGGCAGTTGTAGGCGGCGATGCGCTGCCCTGAGAGTGGAAGCATCTGTGGTCAACTTGCGGAAATGCGCACAGATGCGGCGCACATTGGTGAGCAAATCAGATAGGGGTATGTCTTGAGGAACCGCTGAACTATTAGATTGAACACGTGGGCCAGGCATGGCACATGTCAGTCTGCCGAGTTGCAGAGCCGCCACCAGGTTACGCCCGTTGTCACACACAACCATGCCTGGCTTGAGGTTCAGCAGTGCCAGCCACAGATCGGTCTGCGCCGTGATGCCCTGTAACAGCTCTTGGGCAGTGTGCCTTTTGTCACCTAAGCTCAGCAGTTTGAGCACCGCCTGCTGGCGCTTGCCCACGGCACTGCTGCTGCGCCTAGAGCTACCAACTAAAGGCGCCATGCCCACGAATGGTAATTCGGTGGAGGAGGAGGAGGGGTCAGAGGAGGAGGCATAGTATGTCTGAGAGACCGTGACCGAGGTAGTTCCCGCAATCCTCGGTGTGGGCAGTACATGAGTGGCCCCAGGGTCAGTCTCGGTCCCAGCCTCCACCAAGTTAACCCAATGTGCCGTCAGTGATATATATTGTCCCTGCCCGGCAGCACTTGTCCACGTGTCCGTGGTTAGGTGGACCTTCTCAGAAACAGCGTTGGTTAGGGCACGGATGATGTTCTGTGACACGTGCTGGTGTAGGGCTGGGACGGCACATCAGAAAAAAATAGTGGCGGCTGGGGTCCGAATACCGAGGGGCAGCCACCGCCAAGAGATTGCGAAAGGCCTCGGTCTCTACCAGCCTATAGGGCAGCATCTGCAGGCTCAGCAATTTGGAGATGTGGACGTTGAGGGCTTGGGCATGTGGGTGGGTGGAACTGTATTTCCTCTTGCGCTCCAGCGTCTGCTGTAAAGACAGCTGAACGCTGCGCTGGGACACATTGGTGGACGCTGTGGGGGATCGTGGAGGCGAAGGTGTGGTTTTCCGGTGGGAGGCGCTCGTGCCGGGGTCCTGGGCAGGGGGTTGACTAGCTGAGGCAGCGAGTGACACAGGGAAAGGAGCAGTGTTGTGACCCGCAGGAGGTGAACGGCCTTGGTTCCATTGAGTGGGGTGTTTAGCACTCATATGCCTACGCATTCTGGTGGTGATTAGGCTAGTAGTGGTGGCACCCCTGCTGATCCTGGTGTGGCACAGGTTGCACACCACAGTCCGTGGGTCATCCTCACTTTCTTTAAAGAACCTCCAGACTTGCTAACATCTAGGCCTCGCCACGGGAGCTTCACTACGTGAAACAGTTGCTGCTGATGCACCAGCTCTGGCCCTGCTTCTCCCTCTGGCCACACCACTGCCTCTTCCAATCTGTTCTGGTGCAGCACTCGCCTCCGCCTCAGAAGCACTGTCTTCGCTCGGCTTATCAACGCAGCTTGGGTCAGTCACCTCGTCATCCTCCGATTCCTCAGTCTGCTCCCCCTCGGACTTCCTGCCTTGACAACAACTTCACCACTGTCTGACAACCGTGTCTCCTCATCGTCCGAAACCTCTTTACACACTTCTTCCACTAAGTCAACATTGTCATCATCATCACCCACAGACTGCGACAGTTGGAAAACTTGGAAAGAGGTCAGCAGCAACCTGAGAAGTGGTTTATGACTCTGGGAAGGATCCAGAAAACAGTTCCTTAGAGTATGCCGGATCGCATTCCAAATTTTCCTGGGAGGGGGCAGACTGGGGGGAAGGAGGTTGAGGTGGAGGAGCCAGAGGAGTGCTCCCTTGGGTAACGTGGGTGGACTGCGTGGAAGACTGACTGGTGGACAAATTACTTGAATCATTGTCCTCAATCCACGACATCAGCTGTTCGCACTGTTGTGGTTTCAACAGTCCTCTACCACGTTTCCCTGTAAGTTGAGACATGAAGCTAGGGAGTGTAGCTCTGCGTCGTTCCCCTGCTCCCTCATCAGCAGGTATTGTCTCATACTGTCCAGGACCACGGCCTCTTCCCCCTGCAGTAATTGAATGCCTACACCCTCGTCCTCGACCCTTAGCCCTGGGGTTCAACATTTTTCTGTATATAAGTGTATTATATAAAAAAAAAAAATTATGGGCTTGCTGTACTGAAACCACAAACTTGTTCAATCTTGAACAAGAAAATATATAGGATGGATAAGTTGAGGCTAAATTACCGTATGTTCATTACGTTACGCGTGTCAGTATGGAGCAATTACACTGAAAAATATTAGATTAGGCAGACTTGTCTGCTTAAGTGCAACCCAGACAAATGTTGCACAGAGATTTTTGTAATGTATGCTGTACAGTGAGAGCAAAAGACCTGGTTGTATTTGTGACGTACAGAAAGTGTCACCTGGACAGTATATACGGATGGGAGTGAGCGAATGTGCTGAACTGTGACACACAGAAAGGTTACACACAGCTGAGTAAAATGGATTTGTATCACTGAGCTAAAACAACTGAAAAAATTTTTTTTTTTATTTTTTTTTTATATTTTTTTTTTTTTTTTTGGGAACGTGACGTGCAGGAAACTATGGTAGAACTGACTGACACCCTGTTAACGGTGGCTATTTAGTCTGCGACCCAGACAAATGTCGCACAGAGATTTTCTGGATCAAGCGGTAGATGATATTGGTAGCAAATGACTTGGTTTGTATTGTGTGACGTACAGAAAGTGTCACCTGGACAGTATATACGGATGGAGAGCGAATGTGCTGAACTGTGACACACAGAAAGGTTACACACAGCTGAGTAAAATGGATTTGTATCACTGAGCTAAAACAAAAAAAAAATTTTTTTTTATATTGTTTTTATATTTTTTT
>ONZH01014758.1:0-23516 GCA_900303285.1 Rhinella marina | reverse complement strand
ACACATTGTGCTTCATGACAGTCATAAATTTGAGTCAATATATTTCACCCTTATTTATGAAAAAATCCCAAATTTACCAAAAATTCTGAAAAATTTCCAAATTTCCAAATTTCAATTTCTCTACTTTCAAAATACACCGTAATACCTCCAAAAATAGTTATTATTTTACATTCCCCATATGTCTACTTTATGTTGGCATCATTTTGTAAACGTCATTTCACTTTTTTAGGACGTTAGGAGGCTTAGAAGTTTAAAAGCCATTTTTCAAATTTTCACCAAATTTTCCAAAACCATTTTTTTTTAGCACCAATGCAGATATAAAGTGATTTTGAGGGGCTTACATAATGAAACCCACCATAAATGACCCCATTTTAGAAACTACACCCCTCAAATTATAAAAAACTGCTGTTACAAACTTTGTTAACCCTTGAGGTGTTCCACAAGAATTAATGGAAAATGGAGGTGAAATTTCAAAATTTCACTTTTTTCGTAGATTATTCATGTTAATATTTTTTTTCTTGCAACATAGCAAGGGTTAACAGCAAACTAAACCTCAATTTACATTGCTCTGATTCTGCAGTTTACAGAAATACCCCATATGTGGTGTTAAACGTCTCTATGGGTTTGTGGCAGTGGTCAGAAGGAAAGGAGCGCCATACGGATTTTGGAGGCAAAATTTGCTAGAATAGTTTTTAGGCACCATTTTGTAATTGAGAGACCCTGACGTACCCCTACAGTGGAAACCCTCATAAAGTGACCCCATTTTTGAAACTACACCCTTCAAAGAATATATTAAGGGGGGTACTGACCACTTTGACCCCCTAAGCATTTTACGGAATTTGGAAACACTTGGCTGTGAAAATGAAAATTTTTTTTCTTCCAATAAAATATTGCTTTAGCCCCAATTTTTTTTATTTGCATAAGGGGTAACAGGAGAAAAGCCCCCCCATAATTTGTTACCCATTTTCTCCTGAATACGGCAACACCCCATATGTTGTGGTAAACTGCTGTGGGGGTACATGGCAGGACTCAGAACAGAAGGAGCGCCATATGGATTTTACAACACAGATTTTGATGGAGTGGTTTGCGGGAGCCATTGATTTTTATTTTTTTGAGCTATTGTCTTATGTGGGGGCTCATTTTTTGCAGGATGAGGTGAGGTTTTTATTGGTACCATTTTGGGGTAAATACACCTTTTTGATCGCCTGCTATTACACTTTTTGTGAGGGAAGAGGGAAAAAAATGGCTATTTTGGCATAGTTTTTAAAAAAAATTTTTTACAGCATTCGCCTGGGGGGCCATCTCATGTAATATTTTTATAGAGCAGGTTGTTACGGACGCAGCGATACCCAATATGTCCAACTTTTTTATTGTTGGAAAGTTTTACACATTAGATGCATTTTGAACAGAATAAAATATTTTTTTTTGTGTTGCCATTTTCAGAGAGCCATATTTTTTTCAGTTTTCGGGCGATTGTCTCAGGTAGGGTAAAGTTTTTGCGGGACAAGATGACGGTTGAATTGATACCATTTTGGGGTAATTACGCCTTTTTGATCGCCTGCTATTACACTTTTTGTGAGGGAAGAGGGGAAAAAATGGCTATTTTGGCATAGTTTTTAAAAAAAATTTTTTACAGCATTCGCCTGGGGGGCCATCTCATGTAATATTTTTATAGAGCAGGTTGTTACGGACGCAGCGATACCCAATATGTCCAACTTTTTTATTGTTGGAAAGTTTTACACATTAGATGCATTTTGAACAGAATAAAATATTTTTTTTTGTGTTGCCATTTTCAGAGAGCCATATTTTTTTCAGTTTTCGGGCGATTGTCTCAGGTAGGGTACAGTTTTTGCGGGACAAGATGACGGTTGAATTGATACCATTTTGGGGTAATTACGCCTTTTTGATCGCCTGCTATTACACTTTTTGTGAGGGAAGAGGGGAAAAAATGGCTATTTTGGCATAGTTTTTAAAAAAAATTTTTTACAGCATTCGCCTGGGGGGCCATCTCATGTAATATTTTTATAGAGCAGGTTGTTACGGACGCAGCGATACCCAATATGTCCAACTTTTTTATTGTTGGAAAGTTTTACACATTAGATGCATTTTGAACAGAATAAAATATTTTTTTTTGTGTTGCCATTTTCAGAGAGCCATATTTTTTTCAGTTTTCGGGCGATTGTCTCAGGTAGGGTACAGTTTTTGCGGGACAAGATGACGGTTGAATTGATACCATTTTGGGGTAATTACGCCTTTTTGATCGCCTGCTATTACACTTTTTGTGAGGGAAGAGGGGAAAAAATGGCTATTTTGGCATAGTTTTTAAAAAAAATTTTTACAGCATTCGCCTGGGGGGCCATCTCATGTAATATTTTTATAGAGCAGGTTGTTACGGACGCAGCGATACCCAAAATGTCCAACTTTTTTATTGTTGGAAAGTTTTACACATTAGATGCATTTTGAACAGAATAAAATATTTTTTTTTGTGTTGCCATTTTCAGAGAGCCATATTTTTTTCAGTTTTCGGGCGATTGTCTCAGGTAGGGTACAGTTTTTGCGGGACAAGATGACGGTTGAATTGATACCATTTTGGGGTAATTACGCCTTTTTGATCGCCTGCTATTACACTTTTTGTGAGGGAAGAGGGGAAAAAATGGCTATTTTGGCATAGTTTTTTAAAAAATTTTTTACAGCATTCGCCTGGGGGGCCATCTCATGTAATATTTTTATAGAGCGGGTTGTTACGGATGTGGCGATACCTAACATGTTTATGTATTGTGTGGTTTTTTATTTTTAATCATTTTTTTAACTTTTTTTTTTTTCCACTTTCTTGACTCAGATCCACTTGGTTCTTCAAGAACCAGTGGTCTGATATTTTACAATACACTGCAGTACACTGTATAGTGTACTGCAGTGTATTTTCTTATAGCCTGTTCAAGCTCCTGCCTTTAGCAGGAGCTTGAACAGGCTTCCATGGCAAGCCAGACGAAAGCGTCTGGTTGCCATGGTAACCATCGGGACGCTGCCACAGCAGAGCAGCGTCCCGATGGAAGGGAGAGGGAGCTTCCTCCCTCTCATCTGCCCACACCATCGGCGCTGCCAGCGCACCGCAGCGCCGATGGGAGAGGGAGGGAGCGCTCCCTGTTAACCCCTTCCATACAGCGGTCCCTACGGACCGCGGCATGGAAGGGGTTAAACTGCTGACATCGGTGCCAGCACCGATGTCAGCAGTTTCAAGCAGAGTATCAGCTGTATGCTGATACTCTGCTTGAATACCGCTCGGCCATCCTGAAATATTATTGCGGGCGGCACTCGCGGCAGCCGCCCGCACATTGCAAGTCTCCCCCCGCCGCCCATCTGCCCACCCATCTGCCCACAGCCAATCAAGGGGGCGGGGGGGACACCCTGACCTCCCCCTAAATACTGACACTCGGCGGGGATTCGCTAGAATAGCGCTATCCCCGCCGAGTACACGGAGCCTGCTGTGAATGGCTGGTCTGAATAGACCAGCCATTCACAGCGATCGCCATTATGGGGGGTGCACGGCACCCCCCGAGGCCTTCACTATGGATGGCTGACTGTGTCTAACAGCCGCCATCAAAGCATGTTAACCCCGCTGCACTGAGCAGCGGGGGTTAACATGCATGACGTACCGGTACGCCCTGTTGCGCTAAGTACCTCGCGCCCATGACGTACCGGTACGTCCATTGTCGCCAAGGGGTTAAAAAAATGGCGTGGGGTCCCCCCTTTTTTTGACCATTTTATTAAAAAAAAAAAAAAAAAAGCTGGTCCGACGTAGTCCACCGAATCCGACGTAGTCCTCTGCATTCACGACCCTGAAAAATAGAAAACAAACACACAAACACAGACCACTTACCTCTTCCTGCACTGGGATAATACACACAGCGATGTCACTGTACAGGGATAATAAACACAGTGATGTCACAGTACAGGGATAACAAACACAGTGATGTCACAGTACAGAGATAATAAACCAGTGATGTCACCGTACAGGGATAATAAACACAGTGATGTCAAAGTCCAGGGATAATACACACAGTGATGTCACAGTACAGGGATAATAAACACAGTGATGTCACAGCACAGGGATAATAAACACAGTGATGTCACCGTACAGGGATTATAAACACAGTGATGTCACAGTACAGAGATAATAAACACAGTGATGTCACAGTCCAGGGATAATAAACACAGTGATGTCACAGTCCAGGGATAGTAAACACAGTGATGTCACAGTACAGGGATAATAAACACAGTGATGTCACCGAACAGGGATAATAAACACAGTGATGTCACAGTCCAGGGATAGTAAACACAGTGATGTCACAGTACAGGGATAGTAAACACAGTGATGTCACAGTACAGGGATAACAAACACAGTGATGTCACAGTACAGAGATAATAAACCAGTGATGTCACCGTACAGGGATAATAAACACAGTGATGTCAAAGTCCAGGGATAATACACACAGTGATGTCACAGTACAGGGATAATAAACACAGTGATGTCACAGCACAGGGATAATAAACACAGTGATGTCACCGTACAGGGATTATAAACACAGTGATGTCACAGTACAGAGATAATAAACACAGTGATGTCACAGTCCAGGGATAATAAACACAGTGATGTCACAGTCCAGGGATAATAAACACAGTGATGTCACAGTCCAGGGATAATAAACATAGTGATGTCACAGTCCAGGGATAATAAACACAGTGATGTCACAGTACAGGGATAATAAACAGTGATGTCACAGTCCAGGAATAATAAACACAGTGATATCACCAATATCACCATATAACCAATATAGCATGTCCCCATTGGTTTTATGTAACCAATATAGCATGTCCCCATTGGTTATATATAACCAATATAGCATGTCCCCATTGGTTATATATAACCAATATAGCATGTCTTCCAGGTTATATATAACCAATATAGCATGTCCCCATTGGTTATATATAACCAATATATCAAGTTCCACTTTGCCACTTTCATTGTTATAAGCTTGATAGATATATGATTTATGATAATATAATTATCATAAATCATATAACTCATAAGTAAACTCCTTTTCCATGCCATAATTCGTTGGTGGATATAGTGGTTTGGTTATATATAACCAATATATACTATTATAAACTTTGCCAATAAGCTTGATAGATATATGATTTATGATTATATAATTATCATAAATCATATATCTCATCTTCTTATCTCATCTTCATAAACTTCTTTTTGCATGCATAAATCGTTGGTGGATATAGTGGGGCATTTTTTTTTTTTACATACTTACCTAGGTAGATGCGCGTCCTTCTCGCTCCCTCTCGCTTCTGCCTTCTGCCTTGTATCCTCTGCGATGTCTGCGCTCTCATACAGAGCATGCGCGGCTCTGTATGAGAGCGCAGGGCGAAATTGGACACTGCGCATGCGCGGCGGCCGGCGGCTTGCGCGCTCCCGATGCCAATGAGCCGCCGGCCATGGAAATGAAACGATGTAAGTGCGCAAGCGCGGCCCGCGGCATTGTCGCAGCGGTGGTGGCCGTAACCAATGGCAGCAAAAGGTAAACAAGGGGTCAGTGGGGGAGGTTTTTTAATAGTGCAGATAGTTTTTTGGTAATAAAGACTATTTAGGAAAGTCAATAAAATCGACAAAGGAGCACAAAAAAATGTATTTATTGAAATGAGAATACCCCTTTAATGCAGACCTACAGCAGTGAACTGGCTAGGTTGTCATAGAAACCTGGTGTGTGGAGACTGCCTGTGAGCTTCTATTGGCTGATAAGGGTCATGTGACCAGGCTACTATTGGCTAATGCATTTTTTGGCAATATCTCAGGAACGGTACGTCCTGGAGAGCTGAAAACGGTTCTAAAACCTTCCCGGCACCTGATGTACATGTGTGCTAAATTTTGTGATTGTAGGTGCAGCGGTGCGGATTCCTTTAGCGGACATACACACACACATACACACACATACACTCAGCTTTGTATAATATATATATATATATATATATATATATATATATATATATATATATATATATTTATATATATACTGGAGTCACTTTATTATGACAGTTTCCTAATTTTGAGGTGGGCAGCACGTAGTTCATGAAGGAAGTCATGTGTCATGTCTTGGTTGGTATATAAGGTATGTGATAGGCTGTCTGCACACATATCCCTCGTTGCTGTTATGAGTAAAATGAGCAAAAGGTATGACCTTTCGTTTTCAGGCCAAACATGGCAATATTTCTGAAACTGTGCAGTTTGTGACTGTTTGCGTGCTGCTTTGGCGAAAGTGTATTGTGAGTGGACAAATGGTCCATTGCAAATAAGTGACGTGGAAACTGTGGAGCACCGTGTGCCATTGATGTGAGAGGTAAATGTCAGTTATGAAGGTGTGCAAGGTCGGACTGAAACGCTACAGTGGAGCAGCTCACTGCCTAAGTAAACCGGGGCTACCAGACGTGTGTCTAAAACAACAGAAAAAGTCCAGTTTTCTGGCTACCTGTTCTCCGTCCGACACAGTGCCTGGACAGATAAAGGGGGAAATTTGGTCATACTGGACCATGAAAAATATAGGCTTATGTGTGTTAGATTATTGGAAGATCGGAATTGTTATAGGATCTTGCCCTCTGACCCCACAGACTCCTTTGTGCAATTACTTATAGAAATCCTTGATCAAGGCCTTGTCGATGGTGTTCTGGGTAAAGCTGAGTATGATTTCATCAAACCTGTGTCGCCCCAAATTGCTACTTTCTATGGATTACCGAAGATCCATAAGGGGCTATCCCCTTTGCGGGGTCGCCCCATGGTATCAGGGGTGGATTCGGTCACCCAGAATGCAGAAATCTATATCAAAAGGGTTCTTAGGGAATTTGTTTTTGCGCTCCCGTCATACACCAGAGACACATACACCAGAGATGGATTTCTTGAGGAAGATTGAAAACCTCATTATTGATCCATTGTGTCTCTTGGGTAGTATAGACGTGGAGTCCTTATATAGCTCTATCCCCGATGCATGTGGACTAAAGGCAGTTTCCTCTTATCTAAGTTCGCGAAGGACTCACTTCAATGTACATAACCAATTTGTTTTGCACCTGCTTGAGTTTGTGTTGATGCACAATTATTTTCTTTTTGATGGTAAGTCCTTCCACCAGCTCAGGGGGACTGATATGGGGAGCCCATGTGCCCCCACGTATGCTAATCTCCTCCTGGGCTGGTTGGAGGACAACATAATTTTTCTTTTTTTTTTTTAAGTATGTTGGGGGGAACACATTTTGTTTTGGACTCGTTATATTGACGATGTGTTTTTGATTTGGAGAGGTACCCTAGAGGAGTTCTGGAAATTTGTAATTTGTCTAAATGACAATGAACTTGGGCTATCCTTCACTTCTGAACACAACGATCATTTGTTAACGTTTCTTGACGTTAGGGTCACCAAATACGAGGACAGATTGACAACTACCAACTATAGGAAGGCGACAGCTACTAATAACCTACTACATTGGGAGAGTTATCACCATACCCCCCCGTAAAAAAGGTATTCCTCGTGGCCAATATCTGCAAATGAGAAGGAACTGTTCTGATGGTGAAGATTTTCACAAGGAATCAAGGGGCCTGTACCAACGATTTAGAGACAGAGCATTTAAATCAGCCAAGAGTCGTGATAGGAGTAGCTTATTGGTTCCCAAAACCAGGAATGAGGAAGGTCGTCTGGTTAAGATCATCTCTACCTTTGATGTAGAAAATTACCTAATCAGAAGTATTCTTAAAAAATATTGGCCAATACTCTTAATGGATTCAGACCTGGCTGAAGTTTTGTCTCCATATCCTAACATCACCTATAGGAGAGGAAGGAGTCTAAAGGATAGATTGGTACACAGCCATTACTCACGCCCTCAACCACTGTTAACCTGGCTTGATCGGAAGCCCCTGGGGGTATTTAGATGTGGGTCTTGTAGTGCTTGCAGATATATTAAGAATACCAAAATTAATATCTACAGTGCGACACAAAGATCATATATAGTCCGGGATTTCATTAACTGCAGGAGCAAGGGATGTTTATTTCAATGCCCCTGCCCCCGTGACTATGTGGGCAAGACTTCACGTGAGTTCCGCCGGAGAATCCTGGAACATGTTAATGATGTGAGAAAGAAAAAGGACACTCCGGTAGCCTGCCATGTTCAGGAATTTCATCAGGGTGATTTAAGGTGTCTGACATTTTCGGCCTTAGAACTCGTGCAGTCATCAGTCAGGCGTGGTGACTGGGACCGACGGATACTCCAGAGGGAGACCGAGTGGATTTATCGCTTTCGGTCCCAGTCGCCTCAAGGCCTGAACAAGAGACTGACATTTTCATGTTTCATTTAAGATCGGTCTGTTTTATTGAACTATATTGGACCTCTTGCCTTTTTTCCTTTTCTATATTAATCTGCCTATGTTGAGTGCTTTATCTAACTATGTTGAGGGAACTTTTGTATATGACACGTGAAGTGTCTATTAGTATTTCATATCAAGAAGTTATTTTGTATCTGATAACTTATTCTATAGTATCAATCTATATATCTGCTCTAACTTCTGTATGTGCAATAGGTATCTCTTATATACATTGGTCATGAGGGTAATGGGTATGGCTTGCATCAGTGGGGCTGTACCTGGCTATTTATGGATGCAAGATTGTATACACAGTGGCGTTTGCACAGTGATTGCCACATGCGCATTGGATAGTGGAACACAAGTTGGAACGCACAGCCGTGAACCGGAAGTGACGTGCAAGCGCTTCCGGTATGGACTTGTGGAGATACTTCTCGGAAGCCGAGGAGCCTTGGCGTGCGTTCCACAGCAAGGAAGCATACTAATTTACCGCCACCAATGAGGACAATGGATCCTAATTGCGCCGACTCCATGTTTGGAGTGTGGGGCATGTAGGTTAGCTATTTAAACTTACCAAGTTTAGCTTCTTACTGCTGATCAAGGCAGGAATGGAGCCCACTGGATGCTGATTTTGTATTATCCGCTGGTAACCGTGAGTGCTGTGTTAACCCTGGCCATTTTGGAGGTCACCATGTGGTGACCGATATTGGCACTATTTTAACAGGGGATACTGTATCTATAAATGCACTGGTTGCTGCTTTATTTTATGCTGAGAGTTTCTCCCTTATCAGGGGATGGTGGAAACTTATATTAGTTATGTCAGCTTCTTTATATATCTGATCTTCATGTTCTTAAATCACATGTTATTTGTCCCCTGATGAACCCTCCTGTATAGAGAAGGGGAAACGCGTTGGGGCGCGCTATTAACCCTTTGTGGTGCGCTATTAACCCTTTGTGGTATTAACCAGGGTATTTTGCAGGTTAAGAGAGGGTAAGGAACGGGGACAGAGTGTTACTACCATCGAGTCGCATCTCTGGGCTGAGACTAGCTAAGGATCCTAGTTTAGGGTCAGCCAGGAGGTCCCAAACGTTGCCCTCTCGTTACAGGCTATTTCGCCACTGTACACCTGTTTTTTATTTATGTTGCATACGTTGTTTATGTCTTCAATATTGTCTGACCAGGATGGTGGACGATTTTAATCTTTGGTATATTAAAAGTTAAATTTTCGGTACTGCCTATTTTGTCACAACAGTTCAGAAAACCCTACTGTGTACAGTATGCGGCTTTGAAGCAGACATATGGTTACTGTACCTCTGCTAACAAAGTTGCCTCAGCAGAAAAGGCTTTTTGCAGCAGTATTGTAATTGGACTTCCATTAATTGGCAAAGTGTTGCTTTCTCTGATAAGTCATGTTTACTGCTTCATGGAACAGATTGAAGTTGGTGTGTCAGGCAAGAAACATGCTGGAAGAACACATGCTGGTGGTGGCAGCATTATTGTCTGGGGAATGTTTTTGTGGCATTCTCTGGGCACAGTCTACAGTATGTGGAAGGCACTACCAACCAATCTGGGTATGAATCCATCCTTGCAGATCACATACACCCACACATGCTTAATATGTATCTTCCAGCAAGACAATGTGACATGTCACATGGCTATAAACTTCCAACAACGACTGGAAGAGCATGGCCAAGAGTTCAAAGTATTACCCGAGCCTCCTATTGATTCAGGGTAGCATCTGAGCAACTGAGCATCTGTGGGACCACTTTGATCGTTGTGTTTGCTCTATGAATCCTCCCTCACATACTCTACTACAGCTGTGGGATATACTGCAGTCAGCATGGCTCCAGATACCTGTGACAACCTAGCAGGACTGCATACAATGGTTACTATGGATTCTAGCTGGCAGTCATAATAATGTAACTTAATATATATACTGCAGACAATGTATAAAATCAGATATTGTATAAAATGCCTAGGCATTGTATAGGAGGCAAACCGGCAAAGCATAAAATACTCCTACCTTCCAGAGGTCGTTGTCGAATAAACGAAGTGCAAAATAAACTACAGTTATTGTTATAAAGTAGCGGAAAAACAGAACATTCTTACTGAAAAACAAGAGAAAGAGACCAGTATTGTTAAGCAATGAAATGACAATAAAATGCAATTCAAAATGCCAATCTCGCCTTCCTTGTAGCAGCAAGTTAGGATAATACTGATCTTTTTCTCTTATTTCTCAGTTAGAAAGTTCTGTACCTCTGGTATTTTATAACATGTGTAGTGTATATAGCATTTGCTTTATTACAATTCTATTTGACATTCTAGCCTTCCTTGTTGCAACAAGTAAAAACAACACTGGTCTCTTTCTATTGGTTGTCAGTAAGAATGTTCTGTTCTTCTCTTATTTTAAAAATCAAGTGTTGTTTTCTTTTGCATTTCTTTCTTTCATGTTAACAACAATAAAGGCTTCTTAACATTTAATACTCTTTAACATTTCATACTTTGCCTAAAGATTAGTCAGTCTATATATTACATGGACATTATACAAAGTGCCTAGGCAAAGTATATAAAAGACTAAAATAACACAGACATTTCATACTTTGCCTAAATACTGTAGGCATTCAATAGAATTCCTAGGCATTTTATACAATATCTATCTATCTATCTATCTATCTATCTATCTATCTATCTATCTATCTAACTATCTGATATTGATAACCTATCCTGAGGAAAGGCTATCAATCTAGGAAACCGGACAACCCCTTTAACAGCATTGAGAAAGTTTTGCACATAGTTTCCCAAACATACCTTTTGTTCCTTTTTCAGTCTCCAATAAAATGCCCCAAAAATGATTTTGTTCCAATATGCAGTAGGTGGAAAGAAATGGCTGGGTGGTCTCTAGTGATAACAGTATGCAGGCCCTCCCATCTAAATTGAGTCCCACTCCTTCCCTCAGCATCTGTTCTACACCTCCTGCAGATGTTACAAATTCCAGAATTAAATTCCATGCAGTCCTCTTCTTCTAGGTTTTTCTGCACTGCACATGCTTGTTGTGAATGTGTAGTATACTTCCTAAGGCTACCGCATGCGAAAGGATATGGATTGCGCATGTGCACAATTTAATTTGTCAGTTGAAGACGGTGGAAAGAAGATGCTGAGAGTAGCAGCAGTACTCAATTTAGATGGGAGGGCCTGCTTACCTTTGGGGACCACTCAGTGGGTCGTTTTCATCTCATTTGCATATTGGATCAAAGTAATTGTTCTGGGGCTTAGCAGAGGCACAAGAGGAACAAAAGATATGTCTGGAAAAGTACATGTGACACCTAGATGACACTATTAACAACTTAATGGGTGAAAGGGGAGTGATACACTACCTTTAAGGAGATTCAGCCAGAATGTTGAGCAATAAAATGCTGGCACCAGACAGGCTGACTTCAGAAAATATTCTTCCAGTATAATCAAGTAGGTTTTTCTTCTCTCCTATTTTGCTACTTGTTTGAATTCCTTCTCTGGTTCCTTCAGGAGTGGACTGGGAACTTGGACTGGGAAGTGGCCCTAGGAAAAATGCTAAAAGTGACCCCGTTTTGTAGTTGGGTCCAAATTGATTGAAGGCAGGGCCAACACAAGTAGGCAGGGTCAGCAATATCATATTGCGGCACATTGTACCCCCCCAACAGAGCCAAAAACCACAGTCCCTCTCAAAATACTGCCCCAGCAGCACAAAATACATCCCCAAAAACTTCCACTAGCCAGCCATGAGGAAGGCTCAGGCAGCCCTCTGGGCATCAGCCCACTGGGAAATTTCCTGGTAAAATCTATGGCCAATCCACCCCGGGTTCCATACAATGTCCTTCTGATAAGGATCACCAAAGGTAAGTGATATTAACATGAAGACATACCAAATGAGTACAATAACTACACACATGAAATGTTACACATTCTAGTTTATGATTATGCCAAGAACTGATTGTATATACCTTCTCTGATCTCTTAATAATATAAAAATGAGTTTCTGTCTGTCTGTCTGTCTGTCTGTCTGTTCTCTATGCGCGACCAAACTACTGGACCGATTTTCACCAAATTCGGCACACAGGTACATCAGGTGTCCGGGAAGGTTTTAGACCAGGTCTCATCTCTCTAGGACGTACCGTTCCCGAGATATTCCCAAAATATGATCTCCATTAGCCAACATTACAACTGGGAGCTTTGGTTTTAAACTCCAACTGCCATTCTCTGCAAAGGCACAGGGAGGGCAGGTTTCCATAACAACCAGGTAATTATCAGCAGCTGAGGATCTCATCCATTTATATTTACTGACACTGTTAAAGGTATTCCGGTTACCATAAATATAACTGATGTTTTTTTCTATTACTACAGTTCAGTAGTAATAAAAGATGTTTTGCTCCACTGCTGCTTATTGCGTGGGCTCATAAATAAGCATAGTATTGACCTTTAATTCAGGCCACCCTAAAAGAAGTACTTAAAACCCCCGCCCCAGGTCTCACTAAGCCACACCCCCAACTATGTCAGGCCACACCCCTTTCACTCCGCAGCCAACAGAGATTGAAAAAATAAAGGTAAAAATCAACTTCTGTCAGCTGCAGGGATGGGTGGGAGGTTGACTTTCTTTCTGCAACAACACACACAAACATTAAATAAAATAGATTAAATCCACCCATGCGAAGCGTCTTGCTAATCCACGCCCCCGACTCTGTCAGGTCACGCCCCCTCCCACTCCGCAGCCAATGGGAATTTAAAAAATGAAGGTAAAAATAAACTTCTGTTTGCTGCAGGGGTGGGAGGGTGAATTTCTCTCTGCAATGACACACAAAAATTTTAGATGAAATAGACTGATTATAGACTACAACCGTTCGAAGCCTCTTGCTAAGCCAGGCCCCGTCTCTGTCAGGCCACGCCCCCTCTCACTCCGCAGCCATTCTGCAACGACACACAGAAACATTAAATGAAATAGATTAAATGCACCTATGCGAAGCGCTTTGCTAAGCCACGCCCCGACTCTGTAAGGCCACGCCCCCTGCCACTCCACAGCCAACAGGGATTGAAAAAATAAAGGTAAAAATCAACTTCTGTCAGCTGCAGGGATGGGTGGGAGGTTGACTTTCTTTCTGCAACGACACACAGAAACATTAAATGAAATAGATTAAATACACCCATGTGAAGCGTCTTGCTAATCCACGCCCCCGACTCTGTCAGGTCACGCCCCCTCCCACTCCGCAGCCAACGGGGATTGAAAAATAAAGGTAAAAATAGACTTCTGTTTGCTGCAGGGGTGGGAGGGTGAATTTCTCTCTGCAATGACACACAAAAATTTTAGATAAAATAGACTAATTATAGACTACAACTGTTCGAATCGTCTTGCTAAGTCACGCCCCCAACTCTGTCAGACCAAGCCCCCTCCCACTCTGCAGCCATTCTGCAGCGACACACAGAAACATTAAATGAAATAGATTAAATCACCTATGCGAAGCGCTTTGCTAAGCCACGCCCCGACTCTGTAAGGCCACACCCCCTCCCACTCTGCAGCCATTCTGCAACGACACACAGAAACATTAAATGAAATAGATTAAATCACCTATGTGAAGCGCTTTGCTAAGCCACACCCCCAACTCTGTCAGGTCATGCCACCTCCCACTCCGCAGCCAACAGGGATTGAAAGAATGAAGGGAAAAATAAACTTCTGTCAGCTGCAAGGGTGGGAGGGTGAATTTCTCTCTGCAATGACGCACAAAATTTTAGATGAAATAGACTAATTTCAGACTACAAACCGTTCGAAGCATCTTGATAATCCACACCCCCAACTCTGCCAGGCCACACCCCCTCCCACTCCGCAGGCAACAGGGATTGAAAAAAAATCAGCTGCAGGGGTGGGAGGGTGAATTTCTCTCTGCAACGACACACAAAAATCGTAGATGAAATTGACTAATTTTAGACTACGACCATTCAGTACTAATAAAACATGTTTTTTTTCCACTGCTACCCATTGCGGGTCCCCATAAATTACCAGGTCATCGACCTGTAATTCATGACACTCTGACCCCAGCCCCAGATCTCGGGAAACCACGCTCCGACTCTGTCAGGCCACGCCCCCTCCCACTCTGCAGCCAACGGGGATTGAAAAAATGAAGGTAAAAATCAACTTCTGTCAGCTGCAGGGGTGGAAGGGAAGTTGGATTTCTTTCTGCAACAACATACAGAAACATTAAATGAAATAGATTAAATATACCCGTGCAAAGCAATGGTTTCTTCCACTGTTACCCATGGCGTGTCCTCATAAATTACCATGGCATCGACCTGTAATTCTGGCCACCATCAAAAGAAGGACTTAAAACCCCGCCCCAGGTCTTGCAACATCACGCCCCCGACTCAGTCAGGCCATGACCCCTCCCGCTCCGCAGCCAATGGAGATTGAACAATTGAAGGTAAAAATCAACATCTGTCAGCTGCAGGGATGGGAGGGAGGATGACTTTCTCTCTGCAACGACACACAGAAACATTAAATGAAATAGATTAAATATACCCGCGCAAAGCAATGTTTTTTTCCACTGCTTTTTCCACTATTGAGGTGGAACACTATGGAGGGCACTATGGAAGAGGAGCACAATGGGGACACTATGGAGGAGGAGCACAATTGGGGCACTATGAAGGAGGAGCACTATGGGGGCCCTATCTTATATACTGGCAGACATGGGGGGCACTATGGAGAAGGGGGGGAGAAGAGCACTATTGGGGTCATTGTATAGGGGCACTAAGAGGGCACACAGTAGGGGGCATTGGGACACATTATGAAGACACTATGGGGACATTGGCTGGCCGGGGGCACTAATTATTTCTATTGGTGGGACTTTGGGGAGCACTATTACGGTGGGGGGCACAGTATCAGCTTAGCACAGTTATTTTTGGGGAACATTTTGGTTAGAATTTAGTGTCAGGGATACTATTTCCTGGGTGCAGTTATTTTTTAGGGCACTGTGTGCCAATAATTACTGAGGGCGGTAGTATTAGCAGGGGGACTGTTTCTGCAGTATAGTTTTGGGGAGCACAGCGGGCACAGTATTGGGGGTGGCAGGATGGGGAGTTCAAGAAGGTGGGAGAATATGGAAAAGTAGGAAACTAAGATGTCTATTTGTCAAACTCCACAGAGAGAAGAGATGGCTGGAAGAAATCATCATGGCGGTCTGGTCTGAAAGGAGAAGATAAGGAAAGAGAACATCTACATTAGGGATGAGCGAACTTTTGAAAAGTTCGGTTCGGTTCAGTTCGGCGAACTTTCGTGAAATTCGGATTCGTACGAACCGAACCTAAAACGAACCTTGCTATAACAGCTGAATAATTGCAGCTACAATAGTGGGAGTCTGATAGGGTATAGTTTTGTTTAGTTGCAGTTGCTATTACAATGAAAAAAGTGGAAAAAATCAAAGTGCAAAAATAGTCCTCGACAGCCAGGTCGACAACATTTGACAGCATTGAAGATGTCCGCTGGAGCAGTCCATGTCATGTCAGAGCACCAAAAACACACGGTAGATCGTGGCACCAGCCCAAGAATAGGCTGCGTTGAAGTCGATGCGGTCTCAGTGACATCACAGGTCAGAAGACAGACAGGCGTACTCCAGCACTTGTTTAGCACCCAGGCCAGTATAGTTGAGAAGAGACAATTGACGGAGGAGGAGGAGGCGGCAGCACTTGCATAGCACCCAGTCCAGTATAGTTGAGAAGAGACAATTGATGAAGGAGGAGGCGGCAGCACTTGTATAGCACCCAGGCCAGTATAGTTGAGAAGAGACAATTGACGGAGGAGGAGGCGGCAGCACTTGTATAGCACCCAGTCCAGTACAGTTGAGAAGAAACAATTGACGGAGGAGGAGGAGGCGGCAGCACTTGTATAGCACCAAGTCCAGTATAGTTGAGAAGAGACAATTGATGGAGGAGGAGGCGGCAGCACTTGATAGCACCCAGGCCAGTATGGTTGAGAACAGACAATTGACGGAGGAGGAGGAGGCAGCAGCACTTGATTGCACCCAGGCCAGTACGGTTGAGAACAGACAATTGACGGAGGAGGAGGCGGCAGCACTTGTATAGCACCCAGGCCAGTATAGTTGAGAAGAGACAATTGACGAAGGAGGAGGCGGCAGCACTTGTATAGCACCAAGTCCAGTATAGTTGAGAAGAGACAATTGACGGAGAAGCAGGAGGCGGCAGCACTTGATAGCACCCAGGCCAGTATGGTTGAGAACAGACAATTGACGGAGGAGGAGGAGGCAGCAGCACTTGTATAGCACCCAGTCCAGTATAGTTGAGAAGAGACAATTGACGGAGGAGGAGGAGGCGGCAGCACTTGTATAGCACCCAGGCCAGTATAGTTGAGAAGAGACAATTGACGGAAGGAGGAGGCGGCAGCACTTGTATAGCACCAAGTCCAGTAAAGTTGAGAAGAGACAATTGACGGAGGAGGAGGCGGCAGCACTTGTATAGCACCAAGTCCAGTATAGTTGAGAAGAGACAATTGACGGAGAAGCAGGAGGCGGCAGCACTTGTATAGCACCCAGGCCAGTATAGTTGAGAAGAGACAATTGACGAAGGAGGAGGCGGCAGCACTTGTATAGCACCCAGGCCAGTATAGTTGAGAAGAGACAATTGACGGAGGAGGAGGCGGCAGCACTTGTATAGCACCAAGTCCAGTATAGTTGAGAAGAGACAATTGACGGAGAAGGAGGAGGCGGCAGCACTTGTATAGCACCAAGTCCAGTATAGTTGAGAAGAGACAATTGACGGAGGAGGAGGCGGCAGCACTTGATAGCACCCAGGCCAGTATGGTTGAGAACAGACAATTGACGGAGGAGGCGGCAGCACTTGATTGCACCCAGGCCAGTACGGTTGAGAACAGACAATTGACGGAGGAGGAGGCGGCAGCACTTGTATAGCACCCAGGCCAGTATAGTTGAGAAGAGACAATTGACGGAGGAAGAGGAGGCGGCAGCACTTGTATAGCACCCAGTCCAGTATAGTTGAGAAGAGACAATTGACGGAGGAGGAGGCGGCAGCACTTGTATAGCACCCAGTCCAGTATGGTTGAGAACAGACAATTGACGGAGGAGGAGGAGGCGGCAGCACTTGTATAGCACCCAGTCCAGTATAGTTGAGAAGAGACAATTGACGGAGGAGGAGGAGGCGGCAGCACTTGTATAGCACCCAGTCCAGTATAGTTGAGAAGAGACAATTGACGGAGGAGTAGGCGGCAGCACTTGATAGCACCCAGGCCAGTATAGTTGAGAAGAGACAAGTTGAGGAGGCAGCTTCAGCAGCTCTTGATTGCACCCAGTATGTTTCCAAATAGACAATTGACGGTGGGGGCATTAGTAGGAGCAGTATTCTTTTGGACCCAGAAGGGCCTAGTACAGAGAACTGAAGTTGGAAGCTAAGAACATGCACGCTTGTAAAAATCAGTTTTTATACATGACAAAATGTTGATGTAGAGTTCAGCACAGGACAGTCAACGTTAAAAAAAACCCTCTAACATTACAGCTAGTCTAGTAGGATACGGATACGGTTAAATAGGCAGACAACCTCACCCACAGAATCCATGAGGTGAAGAAAGGACATTTAAAAAGGCACAGATTCAAGAAGGCTTTACGCCAGTTCCATTATCCAAAAATACGTGTCCAATTTTCATGAAATGGACACCTCACTGGCACTCGCTTTACAAATTGACGCAACTACTATGGTGTCAAACCTGTTGAATCTAGGCCTATGGCTGTTGGCGAGACATATATATATATATATATATATATATATATATATATATATATATATCTTTGTTACACCAGTTTGATGTCCTAACCGAGTGCAGCGCCCAACCCAATGGATGTATGCTTTTCTGTTTTTTTAGTGCTGTCACCAGCTGGCTTAAAGGGAACCTGTCATCTCGGAACCCCCCCTAAACTAGAGTAAGCATTGTATAGTGTAAGTGATGCTGAATCCAAATATGTAAGCTTTATCTTCATACTCACTTCCATTCTGACGCTTTGCTCCCACAAACCTGCAGTAAAATGCACTCAGTGGACTCTTCTTTGAGTCCTCTCCATTATGTGAGTGAGCACCGGAGTCCACTGAGTGCATTTTACTGTAGGTTTGTGAGAGCACAGCGTCGGAATGGAAGTGAGTCTGAAGATAAAACTTACATATTCGGATTCAGCATCACTTACACTATACAACGCTTACTCTAGTTCAGGGGGTGTTTCGGAGATGACAGGTTCCCTTTAAAGGATAAGTCCGGGCAATTTATAAGTTTCTGGTTCAAGTAAGGGCACAGAAAGTTATTAATTGCCTGGACTTATCTTTTAAAGTGGGTAGGGGAAAAACCCCTGATGGGGTATGGGAGTGACCTTCCCGCCCTCTCTTTGGTCGCTCCCAAAAAACCTCACCCTATGGGTACCTTCACATGGGGCTGCGGGTCTGCTGAGTAAAATCCACAGGGCATTTTTATACCGTTCACCAAACGGCGTTCAGTACTATGGTGCCGTCCGGACATACGCAGTTCTGCGCTGAACTGGGTATTTGCGTCCAGCCCCATAGTACTGAAGGTGGCATAAAATCAGCCAACGATGCGCTGTGGATTTTAGGCAGCAGAGAACCCCAAAAAAGCATCCCATTGTAAAGGCACCTGTAAATAAGGCAAGTTAACCTGCCTTTCAGCAACGGTTTGTTGCTGTAACTAACTGTGGAGGTTTTTTATATCACAGTTGAAGGACAGCAGCCTCCGTGATATATACCCCCCCATAGACAGCCTTATTCCACGCGTGACTGCATGAGAGGCGTGAAATCATTCGCACAGAGAAGAACCCCATCGGGATTTGCGGTGCGAGATTTTACTACTCTCATGATATCAACAAAATACCTCAAGAACAGTTAATACCCACTCACAAAATGGTGAGTAGTGTTCCTTGGCACGGGTACCAGGGATAGAACCCCACGGCTATAGTTCACAAAAGGTGAAATCCCCACTTTGTGAAGCATAGTCGTGGGGATTATTTTAGGGATGGTACTGTTCTTGGGGTATGGGTTGGACGATGCACCGGTGTGAGGCATTAAGCTGGTGTGGAGATGTTAAATGGCCAAAACACCATGGGCATTAAATTTGGAGATGGGGTTCTGTTTACTTAAATGTATCCGAATTAAGTAGGGAATTTTTAAGGTGATTTTGTTTAATTTGGGGTCTAAGGGGGAGAACATTACTTAATAAGTTAAATTACGGATTTCTACGTTGGGCACATATTTGGGATATTAAGGTCAGTTTCTTGGACACACGGATTGCCATGCAAGACGGGTGACTGATGACTTAGTCATTCACATCAGGCAGGGGGGTAGTATAATCCGATGTAATCCAGGCACGATTCATCTTTATAAAAGTCAGCATCTCAACACTGTGGCAAGAGAGCCTCGTTCTTTGCGGTGTTACGATGTTACCCGCCACACTGAACACCCTCTCTGACGCAACACTACTGGCTGGGCAGGACAGCAGAGCCAAAGAAATCTCTGCCAGTTGAGGCCAAATGTCCAGTTTCTCTGCCCAGTACTGCACGGGGTCGGTGACACTTTGGGGCAGGGTACAATCCAGGTAGGCAGTGACCTGGTGGGTGAGCTCATGCTGGTCCACGCCATGAGTCCGGTGTTGTGTCCCCTCTTCAGCAGCTGACTGCATGAAATCGCTCATCAGCGATTGGAGGCTGTAGCAACTTCTCACGCCTCCACTAGTGGTGGTGGTAGTGGAGCGCGCTGGTTCCCCCCGAGCGGATGTTGTCTGGGAACCTGGCTGGTCTCGCTGGTAAGTTGAGACCAACTGACTGGTGAGTAGGTCCCGGTAGTACCCCAGTTTTGCCTCCCTCTCTGATGGCGGAAAAAATTCTGCCATTTTGCGGCGGAAGCGAGGGTCCACCAGGGTGGCCAGCCAGTATTGGTCCCTCTGGCAGATGTCCACAATCTAGCTGTCACTCCTCAGACACTCTTGCAGGCACCTTGCCATCTGCACCAAGGACAATGAGCGCCTCTCCTCTCCACTGTCCTCAGTATAGTTTCAGGGTCTGCTGGGGTCTTCCTCCGCTTCCTCTACCACCTCGTCCTCCATCTCCTCCTGTGATTGAGAGGCAGAGAAGCCAGGTGGCAGTGTGTGGAACGGCTGGGCGTACACATCTTCCTCCTCCTCACCCTCCATCTGCACTTCATCCATCTCTGGGCTCAAGGCGATGTTCAGCCTTGGAGTGGTGGCCTGGGAATCCTCGCTGATGATACTTTTCAGCGCACTTTCCAGAACATGGACGAGTGGGATGATGTCGTTGATCCCATAGTCCTGCCTGCTCACAAACAAAGTCGCGTCCTCAAAAGGGATCAACAATTGGCAGACTTCATGCATCATCTGCCAGTGTGTGACTTGGAAGTCGCAGTGTGGCGTGAAGCTGCCTGATTGGCCCATGAGGTAGTCTGTAACGGCTGACCTTTGCTCGTACAGGCGATCCAGCATGTGGAGGGCAGAATTCCAGCGTGTTGGCACGTCGCAGATTAGCCGATGTTGGGGCAGACTGCGCTGTCTCTGGATCCTTAGCAGAGTGTTCCTTGCAGTGTAGGAGTGGCTGAAGTGTTTGCACACTCTGCGTGACATCCTCAGAAGGTAGTGCAGGAAATGATCTAAGAAACATCAGGTTTATCACATGTGCCATACAAGGCGTATGACTCAGCCCTCCCTGCTGCACTTCAGAGACAATGTTCCTCCCATTGTCTACTACCACACTTTCCACCGTTAGTTGACGTGGGGTCAGCCATTGATCGATCTCCTCCCTGATGGTCCGGAGGAGCTCCAGCCCACTGTGGCTCCGTTCACCCAGGCTCACCAAATGGAGGACAGCCTGAGAGTGCCGGGCCTGACATCAGAGGTAAGACAGGTTGGACTGCTGTCAAAGCGGCGGATGGTTGCAAGGTGGTGGAGGCAGAACTTCTGCTTCCCGCTGCTGGCCCCCTAAAGCACCGTGGAGGTGATAGTGGCAAGAATGGGCCAACTTCCTGATGGTCTTCTGGGAGGATGTTGACCCAATGGGCAGTAACAGACATGTACTGCCCTTGCCCATAATTAGAGGACCAGACATCAGCACTCAGGTGCACGGTCTTGGACACCAAGAGTCCCAATGAGTCGCCCACCTTTTTCTGCACATAACTGTGCAGTGATGGGACAGCTTTGCCAGAGATGTAGTGGCGGCTGGGGACTTGCCATCTGGGGTGCGCACACGCCATGAAATCCCTGAAAGGCTGGGAGTCCACGAGGTTGAAGGGCAGGGATTGAAGCACCAGCAGCTTAACCAGGTGTCCGGTCAGTTTCTGGGCCATGGGATGGCTGCTGGAATACACCTGACGTCTGCCCATGGACTCAGACACAGATTGCTGCCTCATTAGTGGTGTAGATGGCAGTGACACTGTGCTGGTGCTGGCACCTGAGGCTGACGAGCCCTGAGTTCCACTGAGAGGATGCTGCATGATGGGATCTGCAGTGTATGGTGCATCCTGACAGAAGGTGGTATTGGGGTCACGGTTCTTCCAGGCCTGTTGGTGTTGCCTTTCCATGTGCTTTCGCATGGATGTTGTCCCGAGATTATCACCCCTGCCACGACTGACCCTCTCATTGCACAGCAGGCACAAAGCGATGTGCTTATCTTTCCCCAGGCGGAAGAACTGCCAGACGACAGAGGACCGTGGTTTGCTGACAGCCATGGGGGGTCTTGCTGCCTGTTGACTGCCACTGCTGCCTGAGGGTGCCCTCTCAGGACCAAGGCTTTGAGAGGGTGATCTCTGCCTGGTATCTAGGCTTCTACCTCTCCCTCTTGTGCCTCGGTTCCTTGAAACAGTGGGATGTTGCTGTGTCGGTGGCACCTCTATTTCCTCCCCTGATGATGAGGATGAAGCTGCTTGAGGGCGCCATGTCCGATCAGCGACATCGTCATCAAACTCGTCACCACTGCTACTTTCCTCCGGTGGCACCTCCTCTGGAGTCTCACTACGTTCCACCCGCTGACTTTGGTGGACTTCCTCTTCCTCCTCCTCCTACTCACTAAAAAGTGGTAGAGACTCCAAGGGCAGATCAAGGTTTGCCAACAGTTCACTGGCAGAAGGTGCCCCAAAGGTGAGTGGCATTCTAATAACAGGGGACGAGGCAGAGGACTCTCGCTGACCGTCCCATGTAAGGGTGGTGTCGGATGATCCAGCGGATACTTGACTCCTCGTTTGGGAGCTTTGGGCGCTGGAACTGGAGGATTGGGTAAGCCAATCTAGAACCGCTGGCTGTGTGGTTCTTACATGACCAGTAGGCGTCAGGGGTAGCTGCCACGCCTGTTACCCCGGCTGCCACCGGGCCTGGTGCTGCCACTTCTCCTACCCTCACCGCCTGCTGTTGCACTCCTTGCCTGGGAAGTGCTGGAAGTAGGACGCTTGGACATTTTTTTATTTGGGTGGGGGAAAATTAAACATTGTATTTTTTTTATACTTTTTTAAACTTTATTTATTTTTTTATATCTTTTTTTTAACTTTTTTTTACTTTTTTTTTTAACTTTGTTTATAACTTTTTTTAAATTTTTGTAATTTTTTTGTTGCGGCAAAACGGGTTGACGGCACCCAGCTGAGCAGAACGTGTACGTGTACGGTCACGGACAGGAATGTACCGTCCTGAACTCTTTACTCTCAGTATTTCTTGTTTATCACCCTATCTCCCTAGATCTCACAATTTTTTTTATTTTTATTACTTTCTCCCCTACCTCTACTATCTCTTGCTTTCTCAGCCTCTTTCCCTATCTATCACCTTATCTTCTATATCTAGCTTTCTCTTCCTCTCTCCTGCTTCTCTCACTAACCCTTTCTATTCCTTCTCTATCTCTCCTGTATCTATCTACTTTTTTGGCTATCTATCTATAATATCTTTTCTCTGTCTATCTAATCTGCAGCTCCTCTCCCTTTGAAGTCTTGAGACGCACTGACAAGATGTCGGCGCGCTCAGGCACTTCAGGGGCTGTGGGGTGACGTCACACATTTTTTTTCCAGAAAACAGGATACAAGGGATTATAG
>ONZH01014757.1:0-51603 GCA_900303285.1 Rhinella marina | reverse complement strand
CAATCCACATTTTTTAATGTTGATAGTGGGAATAAGCGACTCGAATCCCACTGCCACCTAATCCTTGCTTTGAACTCATTGGGGATCCCCCTTGGACTCCTATGGCATCTATGTATATATTGTCTACAAGCTCTCAGCTGGTTTCCTTTGAGCTTCACTGATGTGCTGTGGAGTTAACATCACTTGTAATGGACCATCAAACCAGGTTTAAGGACGTTTTACTGTGTCCTTTTAACCCCCAATCTCCACACACAGGTGGGTGAGTCCCTGGTAATTTATCAAGATCTGAAAGTGAAACAAAAACTCGAGAATGTGTTTCCGTCAAACGCTTGTACAAACTGATCGCACAATCTGTTCAGACAACCACGTTGCATCTGGAGCTGCTGTGGGAAATACAATCCTGTCCTAGGGGCTGACCCAAAAAGGACCTCAAAGGGACTAAAGCCGTCTTTATGGTTAAGGGTATACCTTTACTGGAAAGAGGGCTAACAGCAGGCACTCTGTCCATGGCTTTTTGAGTCTTTACTTTAGTGTCCCGTTCTTTCCTACTGCTGCTTTGTGGATGGTACGAAGCACTTTAGGCTTGTTCTAAACCTAAATCTTAATCACCTTTTGCATCACTTCACCTGTAAAGTGAACACCTTGTCACCTTCAATGGCCTCTGGTACCTTGTACCTGCATACAACTTCGGCCATAATCTTCTTTGCTGTGGTCTAGGCTGTGACCTTAGCTACCGGGTATACTTCTAGCCGATCCTGAAACAAGTAATCACACACCAATACATACTTATACAACACCCACCTTGGGTAGCTGAATGTAGTCTGCAAGCGTTGAGACGGATACGGAGTGACGAGTGCATGTGTTTCTGAGGTACTGTAACCATCTGACCACGTTGTTCGGGGCAACAATCATACATCTTTGAGTATATCTGGCTTCTACAGTGCTGAACCCTGGAGCGTACCATGTGCTATGTACTAAATCACACAGCAGTTTTTGACTGGTGCGTCACTCCATGGGTTGCCTGTGCCATTGTGGGTTAGAGGGACCTGGGAAGGCAGAGTTTTCCTTGGAACTGTGTTAGGCCTTCCTCTTTTGCAGTCCCCCCTTTTTACATCCAATGGTCCCTTTCCTCCTTCTCCACCTAGTTCTATAAGGTCTTAAGAACTCTCAGGGAGAAGGAGGAGTTATTTCAGGGACCTGAGCTGTGGCCACTAAGGCAGGGGTCTGCCTAGGCAATTTGGTAGCCATTTTATGCCACCTGATCTGCCTTGGCTTTTCCCTTCGCCTCCTCTGTGTCTGTTTCACTGTGGCCTTTTGTTTGTTTTTTTTTTTCACCGCCACTCAAGTTGGCAACATGAGGGGTTCCATCAGAGACCTCACCACTTCCTAATTGTTGATGGATTTACGTGAAGGGGTTGTAGTCTCTGGCTTTCCAAATGGGCCCATAGCCATGGGCTCAAAGGCATACATGGAATCAGTGTAAATGTTGGCTGTTTTTCCCTCTGCATCTCTGCAAACCATCTCCAGAGTCTCTGGACTCTCTTCTGGGCAGACATGTGGTGGTAAGGACTCTGCATTTTTAGTGTCATATATAGTAAGCGCTGCCCAACCTGTGTAGCACCTGCCGTCCTGGCCATACCTCGATCCATCCACAAAGAGCGCATTATCTAATCTAATGGCTGACTTACCATATCCCACTGTCTCTTGTGACATCATCCGCCAACAGTCATGAGGTGCCTTAACTCTTGCCTCCCCCCTGCTTCCAGAGGCAACAGGGTGGCTGGATTCAAAGTATTACCCTTTGGATACTAACATTGTCAGGCAACAAAATGGAACACTGCATTCTCAAAAGGCGGGCATTAAAAAGATTTTTGGGTTATACCTATATGAGGATAAATGTAATATCATGAGGAGCAGTTAAGTGAGGACAACTGAGGCAGGGGCCATTCGCTTCTATAGAATACAATCTAAATGTAATAATTTGATAGACCCACTGCGGGGGAGTACCAAATTACCAGCCTTTGAACATGAAGGCATCCATCTACTACCTCTTCTGTAGGAAGTGGAAGGGGCTAGAGGACAAACAATCATAAAAACGGCACCAAACGTGCATGTCCAAGGTCTGCAATAAGAAACGAGGCCCAAAAAATGTCCACAGTGCATTCATGTTTCTGGACAAAGGGGTGTCCTCCACAGACTTCTTTCATTCAGGGGTGAGATATATCACCCCAGGAAGGAATGCAGCAAAACTGAAGTTTTGTATTTGACACCTTGCAGGTATGGCGACATGGCTGTAGTATACATACTGGGTGAGTTCTGGGCTCCCTGTGGCAGCATCACCCAAGTATACCTTTTTCCCCTCATGTTTGAAGGCAAACAAATACCAACTGTCGGGATGTAGTGGTACGGAAGAGAAAACATCAGCCAAATTAATTACTGTGTAGTGGGTAAAGGTAGTGGGAACCTAAGTCAACAAGGTGTGTGAATTGGACACAATGGGGGTATTAAAAACTGTGGCTTCATTGATAGCACGTAGGCACCTGGTACTGGGTTGGTTTTGCCCTTCTTACTTTTCTTTTTTCTCAGGGTACAAAAGAGTGGTAGAAGGGGATACAATCTTTTTCATAAAGTCTCGGAATGTTTGAAATATGGCATCCGACGGTGACATAAACATGGACCAGGGAGTTTTATCACTAACTGCTAACAAAGTTCTTGGTCATTAAAAAGGCACCTGTTAGTTTCACAGTGCCATCCTCCTGGTATGAGATGCTGCAAGTCTCTACCCAGGAGGCCACAGGGGACAGTATCACTGACCAGCAACCGGGCAAGCACTTCTTGGTTAAGGGCAAATCTAACATGGATGGGTTCTGTTAAAGGGGAGTGTACTACTTTCCCATCCACTCCTATTCCAGGACTGGTGACCGTGGAGATTAAGTCAGGGGAGGACATGTTTGCTGTGCACAACTATCTTGGCTGCTCCAGTATCAATCAAAAACAGGACTTCTTCTTTATCACCCAGAGTGAGGGATATCATTGGAGCTGGACTTTAATCTGCTAAAATGTTCGAGGGCACAGCCAATACTGGATTGCTTGTTTCCTAATACTGGTCTACCCTTTTTTTTTTTTCCCTTCTCATCTGTCTTTGTGTCATATCTAAAAACATGGGTGTTTGTGGGGACAGTGATCTGGGCTCAGTTAACACAGAATAGAATCCATGTGGCGTGGTCGAGGAGTGCCACATACAGCATAACTCTCTCCAATCTGGGTTCAGATGCTGCAGGTCCATTATAAGGTGGAAGACTTCATAGTAACATAGTAACATAGTAACATAGTTTGTAAGGCCGAAAAAAGACATCTGTCCATCCAGTTCAGCCTGTTTTCCTACAAGTTGATCCAGGGGAAGGCAAAAAACCCTGTGAGGTAGAAGCCAATTTTCCTCACTTTAGGGGGAAAAATTCCTTCCCGACTCCAGTCAGGCAATCGGAATAACTCCCTGGATCAACGACCCCTCTCTAGTAACTATAACCTGTAATATTATTACCCTCCAGAAATACATCCAGGCCCTTCTTGAACTCTCTTAGTGAACTTACCATCACCACCTCCTCAGGCAGAGAGTTCCATAGTCTCACTGCTCTTACCGTAAAGAATCCTCTTCTATGTTTATGTACAAACCTTCTTTCCTCCAGACGCAGAGGATGTCCCCTCGTCATGGTCACTGTCCTCGGGATAAATAGATGATGGGAGAGATCTCTGTACTGACCTCTGATATATTTATACATAGTTATTAGATCTCCCCTCAGTCGTCTTTTTTCTAAAGTGAATAACCCTAATTTTGATAATCTTTCAGGGTACTGTAGTCCACCCATTCCAGTTATTACTTTAGTTGCCCTCCTCTGAACCCTCTCCAGCTCTGCTATGTCTGCCTTGTTCACAGGAGCCCAGAACTGTACACAGTAACTCCATATGTGGTCTGACTAGTGATTTGTAAAGTGGCAGGACTATGTTCTCATCACGGGCATCTATGCCTCTTTTGATGCAACCCATTATCTTATTGGCCTTGGCAGCAGCTGTCTGACACTGGTTTCTGCAGCTTAGTTTGCTGTTCACTAAAATTCCTAGGTCCTTTTCCATGTCAGAGTTACCCAATGCTTTACCATTTAGTATGTACTGGTGACTTGCATTATTCCTTCCCATATGCATAACCTTACATTTGTCAGTGTTAAACCTCATCTGCCACTTTTCTGCCCAAGCCTCCAGTCTATCCAGATCCTGCTGTAGCAGTGCACTGTCCTCTTCTGTGTTAATTACTTTACACAGTTTAGTGTCATCTGCAAAAATTGATATTTTACTGTGCAAGCTTTCTACAAGATCATTAATAAATATATTGAAGAGAATAGGACCCAATACAGACCCCTGTGGTACCCCACTAGTGACAGTGACCCAATCTGAGTATGTACCGTTAATAACCACCCTCTGTTTTCTATCACTAAGCCAGTTACTTACCCACATACAGACATTTTCTCCCAGGCCAAGCATTCTCATTTTGTATACTAACCTTTTATGTGGTACAGTGTCAAACGCTTTGGAGAAGTCCAAATATACGACATCCATTGAGTCGCCGCGGTCAAGTCTAGAACTTACCTCCTCATAGAAACTGATTAAATTGGTTTGACATGACCGATCCCTCATGAAGCCATGCTGATATGGAGTTATTTGCTTATTTTCATTGAGGTACTCCAAGATAGCATCTCTCAGAAAACCTTCAAACAGTTTACCCACAACAGACGTTAAACTTACCGGCCTATAGTTTCCAGGCTCTGTTTTTGGACCCTTTTTGAATATTGGCACCACATTTGCTATGCGCCAATCCTGTGGAACACTCCCCGTCAGTATAGAGTCCTTAAATATCAGAAATAAGGGTCTGTCGATTACATTACTTAATTCTCTTAGGATACGGGGGTGTATGCCATCCGGTCCTGGTGATTTGTCTATTTTAATATTTTTAAGACGTTGCTGCACCTCTTCCTGGGTCAGAGAGGGCACTTTTAAAGGGGAATTTACTTTTATACTCTGCATTTCATCTGACATTTTATTTTCCTCAGTGAATACAGTGGAGAAAAAGTTATTTAGCAGCTTCGCTTTCTCCTCATCGCTCTCTGCTACTCCCCCCTCATTACTCTGTAAGGGGCCCACACCTTCAGGTTTATACTTTTCAGGTTTATACTTCGTTTTTCCTTTCTCCGTTTGGGAGGTAGTTTAAAATTACCGTGATAACATTCATAATAATACTTGACACTTTCTCTGTCTCTCTACACCTCCTCTATACACTTTCCATAAGATACTCACAATCAGACTCCTGTGAGCTCGTTATCTTTCAGGCACCCTTTATTTTTCCTACATGCTTTTTTCCTCACTACTCTGGATTCAGTTTACCATCGGGGTGCATCTCTACAGCTTCCATTAGCTTGCTGATGTTCTTCACTGCCTGTCTACATTCTTTCTCCCTTACTACTTGTGTGACCTCTTATGTCAAGCTACAGTTTACCACAGGTGAGACCATTTCCATCACAATCCCTTCCTTTTGTGATTCTAGCATGGGTAGGACACTCAGGACCAAGTACTTCACTTGACTTTGTATCAAATGCAGGACCTAACCTAACATCTTCACCCGGTTCCCCTTGACCTGGAGTCCTGAACACCTGCACCATCACAACAACCTGTTAGGAATCGAGATGAAGTTGCCTCCAAATGCTGACTTAATCCTAGTAACAGAGAAAACATAGAGGTTAAGTCATTTCATCTAATTAAACAATATTAACTTATTATAGGTATGTGTGTATCCTTCATTTACTAAGTCAAATACTCATTGTGGTTCTACTTGCATCTATGTGCTTTGCTTCCCACTTGTAGCCGTGTCACGGAGAATACCAGTAACTAAGATGGCCACTGGGCGGGGACTGACGTTCCCTCAGTTAAGATGGCCACCAGGAAGGGAAGTTCCCTAAGTTAAGATGGCTGCCAGAATGGACATTGGGACGTAGGGCGTGCCGTCTTGTGTGATAACTGGGTACAAAGAGGTGAGCCACGGGCGTGGTTTTGGCACTGACGTACTTCACAGGTCCACCCCTCTGAAGAGAGAGACTGAGGGAGGCTAGTGAAATGGCGGGGGATGTGTCTGCGGGAGCGCGGTTGGGTCCTCCTGTACCATCTTAGGGGCCGTGTTGACGGCATGTAAAAGTAATCATTTGTCTTTTCATTATACATTTCTGCCCAGACTAATTTCTTATATTTTAATAATTTTCCGCTAATGCTCGCATTGTTTTTCATAACAGAATATAATGCTGTAAATTCAAGGCCGGTGTTCACTCCTTTTTGGCCTAATGCCACAGCAAACTTTCCCCTGTGAGTGATGATTTCTTCTATTCTCAACTTAACCCTTAATTTGGCCTCATCATCACAGTTGAGCAGATATCCCTCACAGTAAACTTGGCTGTGTGACCTTCATCTACTAGTCGATTCTCTGGCAACACACAAGGTCAGATTTCTGGTCCACACAGACATATCAAGTCAACTTATTTTCCTTGAGCCACCACCTCCGGAGCCGTTTGTTTTCCGGGTAACAATTACACCAAGTTACCACCCATGTTTCAACTTTTCAGAACGGAGTCGGGCAGACAAGACACGGACAAACTGCACGCCTGACAAGGGGAGGGGTTAGTCTCAATCAGACTCAATTCTTCTGACCGCACGGACTGCACACTAGCTTTGAGGTTTGATTACATCTGCCCGCTGCCTGTACACTGCAGCCTAATACAGAAAATCACTTCTGGCCGGTCACGTCTGTCTAGACAATCAATCTAGACGACCCGGCGCAGGAAACCCGTCTGACCGGTCACGTCATATCCAGAAGAAAAATCAATTACTCCGGACGACCCGGTCAGGATACCACCCCGTGACTACCTAGCACGGGATAAAAAACACCTCCCTACGAGTGGATCGCCCCCTCTGTCTCAGGCTCTCTATCGAGAAGCTTGCACAGAGATTATGCGATCCCCCTGTCCGATCCTTGGTCAGTTTCTCACTCTCAGTGTTCCTCTCCCCTTTCAGTACACAAACCACATGAAACACAAACCACAGTAGAAACAAACTCTTGTTTTGGGTTCTTTGCACTCGAGATTTCAACTTCAGCCGAAGCTGCTGCTGGTAACTTCTATATAGCAGAAATGACTACCACAATGCAGTGCAGGCTCGACAAGAGGTAGGTAAGATGACAGATTTTCTCACCTGATCTATGGGTCTGCAGTACCCCTCCCTCAAGCGACCGTGCACCACACGTAGGAGTCCGTTCCTTCGGCTACAAAGCTACATTCTCTCGAGCCCACCCAAGGGACGTCAACTGATAAGGATGGCTCTCAAAGGGAGCCACAAAGTTTGTTTCTCTGCTCCAAATTAAAGTAATCCTAGGATTTTACATGCATGGAAGAAACAACACTGACACCTTGTAGGGTCAAAGAGGTTCTTGTTTATTAGAGGAGGGTACAAGGGTTATATACCCCAGGGAGGAGTGAATCCTCTCCTGAGGGTTAGGATATATTTTATTGGTTAGTAATGCAAAATAAAGTCTAGCTAAAGAATGTAAACTACAGATAAGAGCAGGAGTGGTCCCGGAGCCGACGCCATCTTGTAATGGCTTCACATTTTCAGTCTTCATATCCATAACAATCGGATGTGCCGCAAAAATACGGTTGCATGAATGGGGCGTAAAGCCATAAAGAGCATTTGTTTCTGCATCAGATCCGCATTTTACGTGGATTGGATGCAGACTCTTTCATATTAATGGTCCATATTTGGATGTCCTTGCCGTTGTCCCGCAGAAAAACAGAATGTCTTATTCTTATCCATTTTGCAGACAAAAATAGACATTTTGACAACGGGGCCCGGAGAAACTGTGAGATCCGTATTTTGCGGATCCGCTGTTTGCAGACCGCAAAATACATATGGTGGTGTACATGAGGCCTAAGGAAATTATTCATAGACTTTACAGCGTTGAATGTTCTTCATACGCCTATAAATAATACAATAATTGGCTTATTATGCAGAGATCTGCTCTTTTGTATATGAACTCTGTAAGCATGTTCCTTTTTTTCTTTGAGCAGAAAAATACAGTATTGTGGGAAGAAAGTAAGACCAATTAGCGGCTACCCTGGCTGCATGACAAGTTTTAATCGTGAATAGTAAGGAGAAGCAGAAAAAGTCTTTTTATCATTAACTCACAAATCAGCTAGGAAAATCCTAAATTTAAGCCTCTACCAGAAAGTAGGAGAAACATTAAGGTCTCATTCAAGCAAGTGATTCTGCTGCTGCACAGTTAGCAGGTTCAAGCTGTGTACACCATGTGAATGCATCTGGGAATATCGCTCGGATACTGGTATAACTGAATGCAATTGCTGAACATTTCTGATGCTTATACAGCATGCACAGTAGTGAAGCCATCAAAGTAGTGCCTGAATTGTAAAGAGCAGACATGCAAATCAGGAACACAGCGTGAATCTGAAGGCCTTATTGAATACACTTTAAAAGCTGAATATTTAAAGACTGTCTTTTTTTTTTCAAATCTGCCCCCAGTCATTGAACCTTGCGGACAAATTCATACTCAGCTGGAGCCCACTGCTCGGTTCATGGCTTTTGGTTTCCATATGTCAAATTTCTGCATGGTCAGGGTCATGTATGCTGTTGACTAGCCTCAGTGGGAAATCGCTGTTGGGTTTCATAATAATTTTATTACTAAGGCAGTTTGCCTCTTTGACCTTTTGCCCCTTGTTTACTCACAAGTGAACTTGTATTGGAAATACCTTTGCCATTCAAAATCCGGTATTTATCTTAAAGGTGTTGTCCCACGAATAAGGTAAAATATGAAAATCAGACATCATGACCATCTCTTTCTAACAAAGCTAGAACCAGCCCTGTACCTCACATGGATCCAGAGATCTCCCCATTCATTGCTCTGCTAGATTTATTTCAAGCTGAAAGCTCAAGGGGATTGTCTTTTCTGCTGCAGCTAAAGGGGCGTGTCTCAGCTCCCCCTATCACAGCTCAGGAGGCAGTTGAAAGATGAAACTGAGCATGTGCGGCCTTCTCAGTGAGCTGGTCAAAGAAATAAGAAATTAATTGGAGCTATACAGATATATTTTATTCAATAACTCAGTAGCCATGATACATTTTTTATTACATGCAATTATAAAAGTATTCAGATCCAGGTGCTGGTTTGAAAACTGTAGAATATTTTTCACAGGACAACCCCTTTAAATGTATAACAGGATGATCTAAACTAGTATTATCTACCCTTGAATGACATGAACAGGATTGCTCTGTTGCCAAGCAGCGGTACATGTCCTGTGGCATGTCATTTCCTGTCTCTCTTCTACTGATCACGTGACCCCGCCTCACCATGCGCATACCAGAAGCACGCGGCTCAGTGTGCGTTCCACTGGTATGCAAGGGAGGCGGCGTAGATGCAAGGGACGGGACAAGCAGGTATTTAAGTAAAGCTTGGCGCTTTGGCCCTGCGCCACTACTCCAAACAGGTGAAGAGCCACGGGGACAACTTATCCCCCTTTTTCTTCCTCTGTATCTAGGAATCTAGCTAGCTTTCTATAGCCACTGCTTTATAGAAACTCTGCTATCACCGAGACCCCATCACCAGGGTTCTGGGAGCGATTTCCTTTTTTCTGGGGGTTTGCCCTGTATTTAAAACCACCATTGTGCTTCAATTCCCCTATATATTACTAAAGGGGCTATTATTCATTCAGGGATGTTACACTTTCTGTCCAGCTGATATATTTTTTCACTCTAAAAATCCCCTGATGAGCCCCTACACTGGGATGTAACATGTCATGTCGGGACACAAGTGAGGGTCATTTAAGAGGGAGAAGGCCACGTCAGGGACAGGTTCCAGATGGGGCCGCCCCTATCGGGGGGGGGGGCTCTGTGTTTGCCAGGCAGGGAATAATAGCCCCCTCTCCCCACATCTTCTTTTAGGGCGAGTGGCATTAGAGACAGTCAGATTGTGTCCCTCGAACAAATTCCTGCTTGGACGTGTACAGATACCACCTCCGGATTGTGACGAGACGGAAGGATCCAATGTGACGTTACCGACCTCTTTGACTGATCAGTATATCGCTACTCTAAGGAGGTGGTAAGATCCATGTGTATATATGTCTTTTTCACCCTTTACTTTGTATCTTATATTTATATGGGCCACAATATTTTAATGCAGAACTAGTAAAAGCTATGTTTTAATTTGCTTATACCCTCTTGTTCATTATACCTAGGTACCCATCTGCAGAAACCAACTTGACGCTGGAAGGTGGTCCCGACCCACGTTTGATCAAAAATGTGCACAAAGAGCTTCCATTTTTCATGTATAGTAGGTATAGAGCCTCTTTAATCCAGAATAATCCCTAGTTCTATTGTTTGTATGTATAATCGTGTGCTGCCATACGTTTTTAGTTTGCGGTCTGCATGCTATCTTTATGGATGTGCACCTGTGATTTTGGATGTGCTAGTCTAAATTTTCTAGTCTAAAATGGGTCTTAGGAGGCATACAGTGCAATGTAGTACAGCTTTTCAACCAAAACCTGCATGGTAGCTCATTCCTTAGCACTGTTGCCATGCAGCATTAGTGTCTTGGGTTATAATCTAGCCAGGGCAATATCCTGATTATATTGGTCACTAAGACTTCATCCTCATAAGCGATGTTTACGTCAGAGTGTAAAATGGACAGCACAGCACACAGACTGAACACTGATTGATTATAGTTAAATGGGGTTGTCTCAGTAATGTGGAAAAAAAACATTGTATATGCGATAGTAATATATACATAAGATAAGGAGTTATATTTACTCATTTCCCTAGTACTATTCTGGCCCTTTGTTGGCATTTAGTTTCAGAGCTGTGGGGGCGTGTCACAACAATCTTTGGTTTTCCTCAGGAATATTTTGTCAACTGCTATTAATTCATTCATAACTTATAGTAGAAATAATAAAGGAATGGCACAACATAGAGCCATAAGAATAGATGCTCCAGGATTGTTATTACATGGGGGATGCATCGAGCTATTAAACAGACATGTCAGGAGCGGGGACAGGTCCTCTTTAGGCTTCATTCACACGACCGTATTTTGTTTCCGTGTCCGTTCCGTTTTTTTTGCGGACCGTATGTGGAACCATTCATTTCAACGGGTCCGCAAAAAAAAACGGAAGGTACTCCGTTTGCATTCCGTTTCCGTATGTCCGCATTTCCGTTCCGCAAAAAAGATAGAACATGTCCTATTCTTGTCCGTTGTGCTGACAAGGATAGGCATTGTTACAATGGATCTGCAAAAAAACGGACACGGATGCCATACGGAACGTCATCCGTTTTTTTTGCGGATCCGCAATTTGCGGACCGCAAAACACATACGGTCGTGTGAATGAAGCCTTAAATTGTGCTGAAGAATGCAGAGGGAGGGGAGACACAGGGTAGATAGCTAAGCCAGCAGATCGGGCAGTGCAGGGGGCGCCAATTCACAGTGAGGTTTGGTGCACAGCGGCAGACCTGCTCCCTCAGGCTTGTGCACGGAACATCATCAGAGCAGGAAAAGAAGCTAACAGCAGAGGTCATGTGATGCTCAGCTAACTAGGAGGACAGCACCACTGTAGATGAAGTGAGTGAATTGAAAACCCAATACATTTGCTTAGTTAGAAACATAAAATGATCAAAAAATAACTTGGACAACCCCTTTAATGGGCAAGGTCACGACAGCAATTTTCCATATGGACCATCAGAGCAGAGAGAATACACAATTTTGGTCCAATTTTCACAAAACACTAAACCATTCAAGTCAGTGAATAAAAACAGACAGCACATGGACGCCATCTGTGTGTGGCGCATTTAACCTCTGTCTGCCATACGGACTCAGTACCTGAGCGGGTGCCAAAGGCTGCAGGTGACAGCTTGTGTTCTAGCCTAATCTGGCCTAAAGATGTTGGTAAAACATCAACATATTCAACTGTTTATATAGCTATATACACCTACCATGAAAAAATAATATATTTAATAAATAAAAAAAAGGCAGCTCTCTCAAAAAATAAAAATGCAAAAAGGTTTATTTACCCATGTGGGACACGCGACGTTTCGGCTCCAAGCTAGAGCCTTTCTCAAGCTCTAGGGGCCCTGAGTTCTAACTACACCTATTAAAGGGTATTTAGAAACCACCATACCAGTGTTGGGGATCCTAGACTGAATAACAAATCTTAGTTGTAAATAGGAAAATAAGTGGGTTCTGGGGATGTTATATTTTTGTGATAGGGTCTGAAAGGACATTAATGTTCCTTGATCATATAAATCACCAAGAGTTTTAACTCCGGCCTCTTGCCACAATTTAGCCCCCATGATCGCTTGCACATTTGGAAAGGAGGTATTATTCCAAACAGGAATATCTGTGGTTACTTCTGTATATTGGGCTATGGCTTTGGCTTCTCGCCATACTGTTTGCGCCAGTTTATGTATAGGCAGTAGTGGATTAGGAAATGGAGGAGAGAATTCTAGAACAGACCAGAGTGTGACAGTTGAGGTACATTTCAAGAAAGTATTCCGAGATGAGCAACGCCTCCAAAATGTACCATGCAGCTATTAGTCTCAATTGTCCAGCTAAATAATACAAGAAGTAATCCGGCAGCGCTATGCCCCCCTCGGTTTTAGGATGTTTCAATACGTCTAAGCTTAATTTAGCCCTAGATTTACCCCAAATGAATGTTCTGGTTAGAGAGTCCAGTTCCTTAAAAATGGATTTCGGTATATGAACTTCTGAGTGTTGAAGTGCGTATAATACCTTAGGAAGTATTTTAATCTTGGATAGATTAATGCGGCCTGCTACCGAGATAGGGAGAGATTTCCAGTTTTGAAGTTTGCTCCTAATATGGTCCACGAGGGGAAGAATGTTGAGTTTAAGAGCTTGGGAATATTTTTTAGTGATGTGAATCCCTAGATATTTAAATGTATCAACTACTTTCAGACCTGCCATATGTGAGGGGCCTGTCCAGTTTGATTTGCCTAGGGGCATATATACAGATTTCTCCCAATTGATACGGAGACCAGAAAATTCTCCAAATTCGTCAATTAGTTTTATAGCATTGGGTAAAGAAGTATCAGGTGATGATAGGTATAGGATCATATCATCCGCATATAGTCCTATACGGACTTCTTTCTCTCCCACAGTTACTCCTGATACGATATCACTACTGTGGATCATAGCAGCTAGATACTCCACTGCCAGTGCAAACAAAAGTGGTGACAGGGGGCAATCCTGTCTGGTACCCCTATATAAAGGGAAGGAATCTAAAAGTTCACCATTTATTAGTAGCCTACTAACCGGGTTGGAGTAAATAATACCAATCCAGTTGAGGAATTGTTGACCAAATCCAAATTTTCTCAGGCATGCAGTTAAATATACCCACTCTATGGAGTCAAAGGCTTTAGCGGCATCGAGGGATGCTAACGCCCAGTTTGAGTCTAAAGAATAACCTACAGTGCCTTGCGAAAGTATTCGGCCCCCTGGAACTTTTCAACCTTTTGCCACATTTCAGGCTTCAAACAAAAAGATATAACATTTTAAATTTTTGGTGAAGAATCAACAAGTGGGTCACAATTGTGAAGTACAACGAAATTTATTGGATCATTTAAACTTTTTTTGTAATAATAAAACTGAAAAGTTGGGCGTGCAAAATTATTCGGCCCATTTACTTTCAGTTCAGAAAACTCACTCCAGAAGTTCATTGATCCAATGTTGTCCTAAATGACTGATGAAGATAAATAGAATCCACCTGTGTGTAATCAAGACTCCGTATAAATGCACCTGCTCTGTGATAGTCTCAGGGTTCTGTTTAAAGTACAGAGAGCATTATGAAGACCAAGGAACACACCAGGCAGGTCTGTGATACTGTTGTGGAGAAGTTTAAAGCCGGATTTGGATACCAAAAGATTTCCCAAGCTTTAAACATCCCAAGGAGCACTTTGCAAGCGATCATATTGAAATGGAAGGAGTATCAGACCACTGCAAATCTACCAACACCCGGCCGTCCCTCTAAACTTTCATCTCAAACAAGGAGAAGACTGATCAGAGATGCAGCCAAGAGGCCCATGATCACACTGGATGAACTGCAGAGATCTACAGCTGAGGTGTCAGAGTCTGTCCATAGGACAACAATCAGTCGAACACTTCATAAATCTGGCCTTTATGGAAGAGTGGCAAGAAGAAAGCCATTTCTCAAAGATATCCATAAAAAGTCTTGTTTACAGTTTGCCACAAGCCACCTGGGAGACACACCAAACATGTGGAAGAAGGTGCTCTGGTCAGATGAAACCAAAATCCAACTTTTTGGAAACAATGCAAAACGATATGTTTGTCGTAAAACCAACACAGCTCATCACCCTGAACACAGCATCCCCACTGTCAAACATGGTGGTGGCACCATCATGGTTTGGGCCTGCTTTTCATCAGCAGGGACAGGGAAGATGGTTAAAATTGATGGGAAGATGGATGGAGCCAAATACAGGACCATTCTGGATGAAAACCTGTTGGAGTCTGCAAAAGACCTGAGACTAGGACGGAGATTTATCTTCCAACAAGACAATGATCCCAAACATAAAGCAAAATCTACAATGGAATGGTTCAAAAATAAACGTATCCAGGTCTTAGAATGGCCAAGTCAAAGTCCAGACCTGAATCCAATTGAGAATATGTGGAAAGAGCTGAAAACTGCTGTTCACAAACGCTCTCCATCCAACCTCAAAGAGCTCGAGCTGTTTTGCAAGGGAGAATGGGCAAAAATTTCAGTCTCTAGATGTGCAAAACTGATAGAGACATACCCCAAGCGACTTACAGCTGTAATCGCAGCAAAAGGTGGCGCAACAAAGTATTAATGCAAGGGGGGCCGAATAATTTTGCACGCCCCATTTTTCAGTTTTATTATTACAAAAAAAGTTTAAATGATCCAATAAATTTCGTTCCACTTCACAATTGTGACCCACTTGTTGTTGATTCTTCACCAAAAATTTTAAATGTTATATCTTTTTGTTTGAAGCCTGAAATGTGGCAAAAGGTTGAAAAGTTCCAGGGGGCCGAATACTTTCGCAGGGCACTATATCTGCGTGACTGCCTGTACTCTCCTAATATTTTCTGTGGTAGATTTTCCAGGCATAAATCCTGATTGGTCTGGGTGTATTAGAGATAAGATGACCTTATTAAGGCGAGTAGCCAGAATCCTCGTGAGAATTTTATAATCCATACATTAAGTAGCGCTATGGGTCTATAAGAACCGCAGTCTTGGGGATCCTTATCTTGTTTCAATAATAAAACTATAGTAGCCTCCATAAATGAGTCAGGCAACTCGCCAGTCTCTAGGGCCTTGTGAAATGTGGACAGTAATCGTGGGGTCAATACCTCTATATTTAGAGTAAACTTCTTTGGGCAGACCATCTGGGCCTGGTGATTTCCCATTATTAAGGTCAGATATCGCCTGAACTATCTCATTTTTGGTAATTGGTTGGTCCAGTTGTACGCTTTGTTCTGCTGTAAGCGTGGGGAGAGGAATATTCCTCAAGTAGCTAGTTATATCTGTATCGGAAGCAGTGATGCTGCTCGTGTATAGCTCTTGATAAAATTATGTAAAGGAATGTATGATCTCCGCTTGGGTGTTAAGCTCTTGTCCAGAGGCATCCCTAATCCCTAAAATGGTTGTGGAGGGGGAATTATGGCGTATCAACTGCGCTAATAGTTTGGCCAATTGATTGCCCAGCTCAAACGCTGTTTGCTTCATGAAAAACATCTTCCTATTTGATTTGTCCTTAAGGGCAGTTAAGTATTGCCTGCCAGCCTGAAGCCATGCTGTTCTATTAGCTTCCGTTGGCTGAGCTACATATTGTTGTTCCAGAGTGGTGCACTGCGCCGCTAGTTCAGTTTCGAGGCGCTTTGTGTCTTTCTTTACATAAGCTATATTTGAACGAAGTGTTCCTCTAAGGAACGCTTTGAGTGTGTCCCATACACAAAGTGCCTCATTGGCTTCATCTATATTTAACGCTAGAAATTCAGCAATTTGGTGTGCTGTCCCATCTCCTGAACCCAGCAAATTTAACCAGAAAGGATGAATGTTCATTCTATATCTTATCGAGGGGCTATTTTGTGTAAATGTACCAAGCAGTGGCGAGTGGTCAGAATTACCCCTGGTGAGATACGTGATAGATCTGACATTCAAGAGTATTGATTCATCACCCAAGAGATAGTCTATTCTAGCCAAGGAGTTGCTGCCACTACTGTGACACAGGAATACCTTGGCCAAGGGGTGTTTTGTCCTCCACAAATTGAGCCATCTGAACTCAGACAAAAATCTATCTAGTTTGGAAGGGGTTGTCGTAGGGGCAGAGGGTTGGGCATTAGAAAAATGATCTAATATAGGATTTAATACCATGTTGAGATCTCCCATACAAAGGGTTTTGGCATGGGGATAACTTGCCACAAATGTGGCCGCTAGATGTAGAACTTGCATAGAGCCTGGAGGTGGGTTGTATATACCTAGTAAGTTATATTGTGCATTATCAATCTGAGCATGAATAAAGACATATGTGCCGTCATTATCTGTTACAAAATCTTTCACCTCCCAGCGTAATTGCTTGTGCACCAGGATCGACACAACCCTAGAAGAAGTATGATATGAATGTGCAGCCCATTGAACCCACGGATTATATAACACCTTGGAGGAGTTAACTGTTAAATGTGTCTCCTGGACACATATAATCTGGGAATTATAGTTTTATATAAACATAAATACCATAGATCTCTTTTGTGGAGTACCCAGACCTCTAACATTCCATGATAACACGTTTAATTCAGCCATGGTTGTGCAGTGGAGATATGGGGCCTAGGATGTGGTAGTGTGCCAACAGTGTATACATAGGTAAAGATGAAACATAAGCGGTAGTAACCATCACAGTTAACCCAAACGTTGCAACTTAAAATTATCTTCAACCAGTAACCTCCTTTAGTGTTAAGAAACTAAGTCAGGTCTAGAACAGCTAGTTCCAGACTAGAGGCCAGAAAACCAGGATGCGTCTGCCTACAGTATAAATTGGCAGGAGCATGCGGGTCACGATTGTGGATAGTGTTTGTACAGCCAATTAGGAATCATAGATTACAGACATGAGCCCTCACTTGACTATGCCGATAGCAGCACAGAATCAACAATAGAAATACAGAAAATTAGAGCATATATCTACGACTCTGAGGATGTCACACGACGTCTGTTAGAGTCCAGGTATCAGGGCTGAAGGGCCTGCCAGCGTCTTGGGGAGCGGCGTCTCATGGCCAGCCAATCTGAAATGTCTCCAGATGTAAAAAAGACTGCTTTGTCGCCATCTACCACTCACAGTCTTGCTGGGTATCCCATTGAGTATGGAATGTTGTTTTCTCTCAGGCGCCTTTTAACATCTAGGAAAGTAGTACGCTGCTTCTGCAGTTCCATGGAGAAATCAGGAAAGATGGATACTTTAGCGTTGTCATACCGAATATCTTGTTTCCTTCTTGCAAGCGCTAGAATCCGGTCTCTATCTTTGCATTTAAGAAATCAAGCCAACATAGGCTGCGGGGGAGCTCCTGGTGCAGGTGGTCTGACAGGGACCCTATGCGCTCTTTCTACTGCAAAAGCGGAGGAAAAGTTGGCATCTGGAAATAATTTAGTCACCCATCTTTCAATAAACTCATCTGGTGACCGACCCTCTGCCCTTTCAGGAAGGCCAATGATTCTGATGTTATTTCTTCTTAGTACTCTTTCACACTAGCGGCAGCACGGATCCGGCACCTAAAGGGTGCCGACGGATCCGTGCTGCCGCTGGTACATGTGTGGAGCCAGAGCAGCGGTCCGGCCCCACACATGTTGACACAGACATTGGGACAAGACACAGAGAACATACATACACACAAACACATACATACTTACATACTCCAGCCAGGGACGCCGGCAGCACGTCTTCACGCGCCTCCTGCGCGCGGTGATGACGATTCCCCACAGCGCCCTCTGCTGGGCTCAGTGGGGAAACGTCATAGCTGCGCGCAGGAGGCGCGTGAAGATATGCTGCCGGCGTCCCTGCTTGGAGTATGTGAGTATGTATGTGTTTGTGTGTATGTGTGAGTATGTATGTATGTATGTATGTATCTCTGTATACGTGTAGCCGGATCCTGAATGACCCCCCATTGCAAGTCAATGGAGGACAGATTCGGATTACTGGTGTGTCCACACCAAACGGATCCGTCCCCATTGACTTGCATTGGGGGTCATTCCGGATCCGTTTTGGTGTGGATGTCTAGACCGGAGAGAAAACCGCAGCATGCTGCGGTTTTCTCTCCGGTCTGAAGACAGAACGGAATGCTTTTAGGAGCATTCCGCTGTCTTCAGTTCAGTTTTGTCCCCATTGACAATGAATGGGGACAAAACGGAAGCATTTTTTTCCGGTATTGAGCCCCTATGACGGAACTCAATACCGGAAAATAAAAACGCTAGTGTGAAAGTAGCCTTAGTCTGTTTTCCAGGTCATCTGCTTTCTGTTTCTAGGTATCAGTTTTAGCATTGAAATCTGATATAGCCCTGGGTATCGGTGCAGTAAGGTCTTCAACACGCGATATACGTTCTTCTGCATTTTGTACCCGTTCACGTAGATTGTGCAGGTCTTGACGTAGGAGGCCTAAATCAATTTTGACCTTATCCAATTTCCCTGTCAGGGAGGTTTTGCAAGCCGTAATTGCTTCTAGGACTTGGGCAGACCCCTGTCTGAGTGCAAGTTCATTTTTTTGATCATCGGTAGAAGCCAGACAAGCGGACGGATCTGAAGTAGTACTGGCTCTAATATGTACGTTTTTTTGCGGCAATGGTGACCGCAAGCTCTCTTCAGGATGTCTAGCAAATTCTTTCAGCTTGTCAGCTGCAGATTGCGTATTTTTTTGCGGACCCATTTTGGTAAATTGCTAGTAGTATCTTGCTAAGTCGAAATAATGACAAAATGACTATGTATTGAATGCTCTGCAGTCTGATACTCAGCTATAGCTGTACAGTAATATGCAGGGTATGGCACTTGAGGCACTAACAAAACAGTCCCACCTGGACCGGTTGAGAGGAACTTTCAGAGGAGTAGAAGGTCTCCCAGCCTTATAATCGCCGTGGCTGTTTGTTAATATAGCGAGTTCAGCGATCCTTTTCCCCCTTGCCACACTGTGGGCCAGTAGACAGTCGCTGCGGATCAGGAGCGCTCTGTGGCTCCGCCCTTCTTCCCCGAGGAGTCCGTGAAGTATGGCCGACTGGCGGGAACCAGAGCGTGTTTCCTGACCAACTGTAATAGGTAGGTGTCGGCTCCCCCGTATGCTGCGTGTCTCCTCTTACCCTTTTATCACTCCGGGTGTCGGCGTTATGTATTACGCAGCTCCGGCACTCCACCATCTAACAGTCCTGTGGCGAATCTTTGCAGGGGCGCCTCTGTCCCCCGAACGATGTCTGAGGCTTCTCCTTGCGGTCTAGGACCAGACAGGGCTGTGGTGAGAGTATGTTGTGGCAGAATCCCTTACGGGAAGTACAGGATTTGTCACGTTACAAAGTGCGACCCGCGGAGCTCTTCTTATACACGTCCAGCCATGTCGGCTGCTGGCCACGTCCCCGCTTGTTCATGTTTTTAACACTACGGGGCCAAGGCTTCAGCCTAGCAATGTTTCTGGTGACATCACCGGGTTTGATGGGCCGGCTTTAGCACTGCCGTAGCCATTTTACAGGCTAGGACAGCACTAAAGCCCATCCATTAGTGCCAGTGACATCACCAGCAACAGTTAGGCGGAAGCCTCCATCTAGCTTTCCCCATGGAGAGCCCAGTACGTCATGGGTTGTCCTAAAAAAGCCTTTGCTCAGCTCATATCCCCATTTTGAGCCCACATGTTATGTCCCTTTAACATTGAGCTCTATAGTAGCCTTTAAGGATATCAAGAATACAGCTACTGAAACCACTGATCTGCGGTGCTATACACAACTTTTAGCATTCTGTCGATTGTTGGACTCTGTGGGGTAACTTTGAGAGAGCTTTCAACCATCAATACTGAAAGAACAGGATATAGCAATGTATCATTACAGAATAAGAACACTAGGTGCAAAATTGTCCCTTCTGGCTGGAGTTTTACTTCAATTGTGCATGGTGTCACAATGCAGTCAAACAGAGTGAATGTGAACATTTAGAAACTGGTGCCATCTGGTGGCAATTATATTATAAGATTCTTTTTTCACAAAATAAAAAAATGATTTTAGTGAATAGTTACACAAATCTGTCTGGAAAAACATATTGCTTCTTAAATTAAGAAAAAATTAATCACAAAATCCTAGCAATTTAAACAAATTTGCAATAACTGAATGTCATTCTAGTTTAGTAGTATAGTATTCAGAACATGTTATAGTGCAGGTCCAGTGCCAAATGTAGTCTGTGATCTCCAAGGCTTAAAAATGGATTATCAATGCAGAGGTATAATGTGTTAGTTATTCCAATCAAGTGGACAATGTGCAAAGCAGTGAAAAATATCCTATAAGTGCCATGTCACAAGCAAAGTGACCACTCACCGCACTCAAGTGGTCTCCTCCTATTTCAATAACAGAGTAAATCTCTCACTGTATCCTAGTCACGTATATCAGGAATGAGTTGATTTTTCAGTAGGAATCCTTACATGAGGGTGTAGGATACAGAAAATCTATAGCAGGGGTCAGCAATGCCCAGCATGTTATCACAGCACAGAACTTGACTTTTATTATACTAAAATAATATCCAAAACTTTTAAACAGTGTTACTGATATCACATAAAAGATAATTAAGAATAATCACTTTGGGAACACAATATCTGACGGCTGGAATTACACACTGATGAGATCACAGTGTCCACTGAAGCCCAGAACTGATGAATCTTAGCATATAATTCTCCTAAAGCTAACACTGCCTACAAGCAGAGCACCTGCCCCAAGGGTGACCCCACATTTGGTTGGCGAAGCCCTGCATTTCACCTATGTGACCAACTTGTTTAGAAAGGCTGACCCCTTTCCCCAGTCAATTATTAGTTCTTAAGGGGACCTAAGTATAGGAAAGATGAATCTATAAATATGGCTGACATCCTGTGATTGAGAGGATTGAGAAAATGAGAGTTACAGACCCCAGCATAATGCGCTGAGAGTTGTAGTTTCACTACAGCTGGGGTGCCGAATGTTGCTGACCCATGATCTATAGCATAGATAACAATGTAAAATCAACAGATTCTGTTTAGAAGCTAAGATTTGACTAAAGTAAGCATTAATCTGAGTCGAGAAATAATCTCTTAGTATACTTAACAACTTAAATCAGAAAATTGTGGCTACTTTCTTCCCAAAAACAGCACCACACCAGTCCAGTCTGTGTGTAGTATTGCAGCTCAACTGCATTGACGTTAATGGAGCAGTAATATCAGACATAACCTATGGACCAGGGCTGTGGAGTCGTAGTCGTGGAGTTGGTGTCCATTTTGGTGGAGTCGGAGTCGTTATAAAATGGACTGACTCAGACTCCAAAAATATATAATAAATTGGTACAGTTAGTTCAATGCAGTATGTGTTGAACATATTTTCATAAAAATTTGGGAAAATGATGAAATGTAATATAAATGTCTGTTCTATTCCTGATCTAAGGATCTAGGCTTTTAGTTGAAATGAATGTGTGCTTCCCTTTATGTAGATGCTCTGTAGTGAAGCTCCTCCACTACACATCAGAGGAAAAAGGCACCGGGAAAGAATGGCTCAGATCTACTAGAGAAAACAGGATTCAAGAGGTTTTCTCGCTAGTTACAAATATTAGCTTTCAACATAAAGGGACAGTTAAAAGAAGACATTTATAAATACATTGGTCAGTCAACTATAGATAGTTCAGCAGGTCTCTCACTACACACAGGTTTCTATGGTAACCTGCAGACCAGAAAGGCTGTTATCTGATTGGCTGAGAGCAGGAGTGACCTCACCCCCACGGAATGATGGGACTGAGCTCTGAGTGATTACCTGCAGTAAGCAAAAGGTCCAAGTGTTGTGAGGACTGAGAAGCATGGCTTTACCTGTAATTGTGTTAGCGATCACAAGCTCCTGCTCTGTCAGGGTAAGTTAATATATGCTAATAACTGCTGGAGACCCACCCACAGCCTGAGGAGACAGATTGAGTGCAAACTGCCTGTCAGCCAGTAAATCAACCTGCTAAGAAAACCCCTTTAAGGCAAGTACTTCTTACTAGATCTAAACTTTCAATAAACTGTGCATAAATCAATTATCCAGTGTGTGCTCTCTCTGTATGCTTTATGTTTTAGTTTGCTTTTCCTCTTAGCTCATGTTTGGAGAGGTTAGCTGCTCTGATATATTCTATGTATAGCATATAAAAGCTAAGGGGGAAGACTGTTTTTCTAACATCTCAAATTCAGAAATACAGAAACACACATGTGAAAAAGTACTATAGGTGTAAAAGCCAAGCCTTTGTTATTTAGCACTGCTAGTAGTTTCACTTTCTAGACTGTGAAGCAGTATGCTGGAAAACACCTAGAGCCTTATGTATGAAAACTGTCCCATCAAAACCAATCAGAGCTCCCCTTTCATTTCATATAGTGCTCTGGAGAAATGAAAGGGGAGCTCTGATTGGTTGCTATGGGCAACAAAGAAAGTCTTAGACCTAGACCGTTTTCATACATCAGGCCCTTAGTGAGCTGTACCCAGAGAAAAGCCTGATACTGAAAGTTCAGAGTAAAGATATCTAGTAAAACATATTACAAATATATGTGTACCACTGATTTATGCAAAGTTTGTTTAAAACATGTGCCATGTATGATGGAGTCGGGGTCAGGGGAAATTGAGGAGTCGGGGCTTTGGCTCACCGACTCCACAGTCCTGCTCTGGCCAGGAGTGACGTTGTTTCTGGGAGAAAGCTACCATGTTTTTGTAATCCAGAACAACCCCTTTAACCACAAACCCTAAGCCTAGAGTCCACGCCTAGCATGGAATTATTGCAATTGGGCTGTAGGACATCGTGATCCACTGTGTCCTCTTCTCTCGCTCAGTCTTTGACTTTATACTCCAGCAGAACTTCCTCCAACAGCAGTCTGGTAGATTCCAATTACTGAAGATATTGTCCCCATCAGACCTACTAACCACGTTGGAGAGCATCCCCCCCAAAGAAAACCAGGGGGCATCCAGTGAATAGCATTAACTAGATCAGAGATACAGCTGACAATGCACAAAAGTTCTGATCTCATCTGGAACTTAATTTCTCCTCGGCTCTTTGGACGATCGCCCCTGAAAAACAAAATACTGTCAAAAGAATGCAACTAAAATATCCGGGACCAAAGACAAGGATGGTGGCCAAGACCCTTTACTGAGTTATACTGTATAACATTATATATATATATATATATATATATATATACATATACACACACACACACAAAATAGTGTCTTCTGCATTCCTCTAGTTGAATTCAGTTGTTCATTCCAATGTAATTCTATTGGCCATGAGGGTGCACTGTCTGCAATGGGATTACTGAGAACCTCTGGAAAGATTTACATACATATACACTACTCAAAAAACGTTAGGGATGGGTGAAATTTATGAAAAACGCTACAGTGATATTATATCATGAAAGTAGGGCATTTAAGTATTAGCATGCAATGGTGATTTCTCCATCTCAAACAATTTATTGAAAAATCCAGCAACAGTGGTGTGTATACCCCCACAAAAAATGTAAACGTTTCAAAAACTTGTCATGTCATCAATTCCAGCTTGACAACGATGCTGTTCACAAGTCGACTTATTGTCTGCTAAGGCATGGCATCCAACTCTTCTTGAATGGCAGCCCTCAGGTCATTGAGGTTCTAGGTTACAGAGTTATGAGCCTCTACACGGCGACTCAGCTGATCCCATGGGTTTTCAATGGGATTCAGGTCTGGAGAAAGTGCTGTTCCCTAATGATACGACCTTGATGAGCTGGCGCATTGTCGTCCATGAAAATAAAATTAGGTCTGTGTTGTTCAGGAAGAGGCACAATGACTGGATTAATGATGTTATTCAAGTAGTATGGGCATTAGTGTTGATCGAGCACCGTAATGCTCGGGTGCTCTGGCCAAACACTAGGTGGTGCTCGAGTGCTCGGCCAAGCACCCGAGTATAATGGAAGTCAATGGGAGAACCCGAGCACTAAACCAGGCACCCCCTGCTTTGAAGAGGGGAGGGTGTCTGGTTCACAGGGAAAGTTGAGACAATGGTGGAAACACCACTGAAATGGTTTGGGAACAGCATGGGGAGGATGTCTGGATGCATCTTGGACACCAAAGTCGCTGCTGGGAACGATGTTGTCCGAGTATTACGCCACTTTTACAGAATGACAAGAATAGCCCCAAAACTGAATATAACATCGATTTTAGAGGAACTATTGTTAGGAAACATATATTTACTTGTACGTAAAGCGTAAGTGCTGCCAAAAATTACAAGGAAGAGGCACTCCGATACAACCGGTATATCACATAAAGGAGGGCCTCACTAACATTGTGGTACAATTGTTCATGTCGTGGGACTCCTACACTCATAAAGCCTATGCACAAAGGGAAAGGGCTGACAAAAATTACAAGGAACAGGCACTCCAATACACCCTTTATTACACATAAAGGAGGGCATCAGACACACCCTTGAAAAATTATGATTGATGGCCTGCTGCTGACACTCAAAAACAACAGGATTGTCATGCTGCTGCTGAGCTGACAGTCTAAAACATTATGGTAATGTCGACTTAATTAACGGCAGAAAAAAGGACACCGGATGTCAGCTATATAGGATACAGTAACGTTATAATGCACAAGCCAGTTTTGCACACACGCAGTTTCTCAGTTTTGCACATCTAGAGACTGAAATTCTTGCCCATTCTTCCTTGCAAAACAGCTCAAGGTCTTTGAGGTTGGATGAAGAGCGTTTGTGAACAGCCGTTTTCAGCTCTTTCCACATATTCTCAATCGGATTCAGGTCTGGACTTTGACTTGGCCATTTTAAGACCTGGATACGTTTATTTTTGAACGATTCCATTGTAGATTTTGCTTTATGTTTGGGATCATTGTCTTGTTGGAAGATAAGTCTCCATCCTAGTCTCAGGTCTTTTGTAGACTCCAACAGGTTTTCATCCAGAATGGTCCTGTATTTGGCTCCATCCATCTTCCCATCAATTTTAACCATCTTCCCTGTCCCTGCTGATGAAAAGCAGGCCCAAACCACGATGCTGCCACCACCATGCTTGACAGTGGGGATGGTGTGTTCAGGGTGATGAGCTGTGTTGCTTTTACGCCAAACATATCGTTTTGCATTGTTTCCAAAAGTTCCCATCGGCCCTATGGACCGAGGACGCAGGAAGCGTCCTTGTCTCCATGGCGACGCTACTCTGGGAGGACCCGGCGCGCTTTCTGCTGCCGCGCGTCCGGCGTCCTCCCCGCCCCCTAGACAACGAGCAGCCGGGGGCATCTGAGCGCTGGCCTCGGGAACCAACGCTCAGACTCTGGTAATAATATTTTCTTTATATGTTTTGGGCACTGTATATGAGGTCATGTGGCGCTGACCACGCCACATGACCAATTTAGCATTAATTTGAGTGCTGGTCACGTTGGCCAGCTCTCATTATGCAAATGAGGGTATGTGACACTGGCCACGTCACATGACCTATTTGGAGGGCTATTTAAACTGGCAACCTGTGGTCACAGGTTGCCTGTGATTAGTCTTTCTAAGCAGTGCTGTGATCGTGACCCTTGCTATTGGATTTATTGGTATATTTGGATTTTGGCTTCGGACTTAGACTACGCTTTTGCTATTCCCCTCGGTATTTGACGTGACCTCCTGTTTCTGACTTGGCTTGCTAACTATTCTGCTATTGTGTTGTGTTCTGTCTGTGTTCATCTTTCCCTGTGTTCCCTTCCCTGCCCCGTGCACGTATACAGTACAGGGACTGCTGCCAAGTTACGGCTTTGCCGCCTAGGGCATCTACTGTAAGTGGGCAGGGAAAGAGGTGGGGTTCAGACAGGGCACACTATCCCTTGTTCCCCTGTCGTGACAGTTCGATTTTGGTTTCATCTGACCAGAGCACCTTCTTCCACATGTTTGGTGTGTCTCCCAAGTGGCTTGTGGCAAACTGTAAACGAGACTTTTTATGGATATCTTTTTGCCACTCTTCCATAAAGGCCAGATTTGTGAAGTGTTCAACTGATTGTTGTCCTATGGACAGACTCTCCCACCTCAGCTGTAGATCTCTGCAGTTCATCCAGAGTGATCATGGGCCTCTTGGCTGCATCTCTGATCAGTCTTCTCCTTGCTTGAGATGAAAGTTTAGAGGGACGGCCGGGTCTTGGTAGATTTGCAGTGGTCTGATACTCCTTCCATTTCAATATGATTGCTTGCACAGTGCTTCTTGGGATGTTTAAAGCTTGGGAAATCTTTTGGTATCCAAATCCGGCTTTAAACTTCTCCACAACAGTATCACAGACCTGCCTGGTGTGTTCCTTGGTCTTCATGATGCTCTCTGTGCTTTAAACAGAACCCTGAGACTATCACAGAGCAGGTGCATTTATACGGAGACTTGATTACACACAGGTGGATTCTATTTATCTTCCTAAGTCATTTAGGACAACATTGGATCATTCAGAGATCCTCAATGAACTTCTGGAGTGAGTTTTCTGAACTGAAAGTAAATGGGCCGAATAATTTTGCACGCCCCACTTTTCAGTTTTATTATTACAAAAAAAGTTTAAATGATCCAATAAATTTCGTTCCACTTCACAATTGTGACCCACTTGTTGATTCTTCACCAAAAATTTAAAATGTTATATCTTTTTGTTTGAAGCCCGAAATGTGGCAAAAGGTTGAAAAGTTCCAGGGGGGCGAATACTTTTGCAAGACACTGTATATAAGATACAGCAACGTTGTAATGCACAAGCCACACAGGTAATGTCGACTTGATTAACAGCAGAAAAAAATTACACCGGATGTCAGTTATATAGGATACAGCAACGTTATAATGCTTAAGCTGCACAGGTGGTGTTAAGGTCAGGCAAACTTGCGTTATTCAACAGAAATACTAGCCCTGCCTAGCCAATTTCTTTGCAGCAGCTATCCCTGACTCGGTTTGAGCCGGGTCACATGTCACCGGGTGCTATATAGCACCCGATGACGCATTCCCGGCGAGCCAATCACTGTAATGCCAGTAGCCAAGATGGCTACGGCATTACAGTGAATGCCAGTACCTCCCCGCACGCTAATTCGGCAGAACACCTCGTGGTCCCAAGCTCCGCAATGCTTGAACGAATATCATATTTGGCCGAGCATGCTTGCTCAACACTAATGGGCATCATTAGTGGCCATCATTTCTGCTCAGAGTGAATCGACTCATCAGTTAACAGCACTGAGGCCCACTGGTCCCTTGTCCAGTGTAGATGCTCCCTGGCCCATACAAGGCGATGATGTCAGTGTCTGGTGGTGTGGTCAGGTCGTCTAGCATGCAGACATAAACGGTTTCGAATGATCTGAAGTGTCACTTGACTGTCTCCCACCTCCCTTAAATGTGCCTGGAGTTGTATGGCATTCATCATCTAGTTCTGCAGGGCATTGTTCACAATGAAGCGGTCATCAGTGTGGGATGCGGCCAAAGGACGTCCACCTCTATGCCTTTCTGTGACTCTTCCAGTTTCTCTATATCGAAACACTAGGTGGTGTTGTGTTTCTTTGCAGCAGCTATCCCTGACTCGGTTTGAGCCGGGTCACATGTCACCGGGTGCTATATAGCACCCGATGACGCATTCCCGGCGAGCCAATCACTGTAATGCCAGTAGCCAAGATGGCTACGGCATTACAGTGAATGCCAGTACCTCCCCGCACGCTAATTCGGCAGAACACCTCGTGGTCCCAAGCTCTGCAATGCTTGAACGAATATCAAGCCTGGTGGTGTGGTCAGGTCGTCTAGCATGCAGACATAAACGGTTTCGAATGATCTGAAGTGTCACTTGACTGTCTCCCACCTCCCTTAAATGTGCCTGGAGTTGTATGGCATTCATCATCTAGTTCTGCAGGGCATTGTTCACAATGAAGCGGTCATCAGTGTGGGATGCGGCCAAAGGACGTCCACCTCTATGCCTTTCTGTGACTCTTCCAGTTTCTCTATATCGCTGTTGAAAACTGATGACACTCTAAGCTCAGTGGCCACTTCCTTTTGAGAACATCCTGCTTGAAGCCTCGTAATGGCGAGATGCTGTTGATCAATTATTAGGTGTCGTCTTGTTCTCATGATGTCAAAATTAGAACAGCATGATGGGGAGGACTGTTTAAATACCAATTCTAATTGAACCAAGAAATTTATTGGACAAATACCTGTTGTGAATTTTGCCATTAAGCTGCTTGTTAGAGAACAGCAAGTTGTACAAAAAGTACTGAAACATTGAACAGTTGGACTGGTGCATTCAAAAGTTTAGAGAAGGTCACATTAAAGAGGACCTTTCACCAATCCTGACATGCCTGTTTTAATACCTTCATGCATTCCCCATATAATAACAATTCTGGAACATCTATTCGTATGTCTGTATGTTGTGCCATTTCTTTATTATTTGCATTAGAAGTTATGAATGAATTGCTTTTTGTCTTCAGTAAGGGAACAGAGGGGAGGTAACAAGTTGGGGGTGTGTATCTGCACAGTCTGAACATGACAGCACTGATTGGGTAGAGTCAGTCTGTGCAGGTACACACCCCCAACTGGTCACCTCCCCTCTGTACCTTTACTGAAGGTAAATAGCAATTCATTCATAACTTCTAGTGCAAATAATAAAGGAATGGCACAACATAGAGCCATAAGAATAGATGTTCCAGAATTGTTAGTACATGGGGAATGCATGGAGCTATTAAAACAGGCATGTCAGGAGTGGTGAAAGGTCCTCTTTAAGTTCACCTGTAAAAGTTAGTGTGCATTTTAGATATATCTTGAAATTTCACCCACAAGCCAAATATTCCTAACTAATAAAAGGGGTTTTTATTGCACTGAAGTAGTAAAATGTAACAAAAACTATGTATTCGGCATCGCTATAATCGTACTGACTCAGAGAAGATATTATGTTATTTATGTCGAAAAATGAACATTGCAAAACTTATAACGTAAAAAAAAAGTTGTAGTAGTACTGTTATTTCCACATTTCCCTCCCAGAAAGAGTTAATAAAAGTTCATCAGAAAGTTATCCGTACCCAAAAATGGCGCCATTAAAAAATACAACTTGTCCCGAAAAAAACAAAAGCCCTCATACAGTTACATAGAAGGAAAAATAAAAAAGTTATAGCTCTTGGAAGGAGACGATGAAAAAAAAGAAGAAAACGCTTGGTTACTAAGGGGTAAAGGTGATGTGCATGGGGACAGCTGAAGCCAAGATCGCTTATGTTGGATTTCAGCATGCCTAAATGCTGTATTACACTGGCTGATGACTGGCCAGATAATTCGATATCAAGCGGTCGAAGGAACACTTGTTATCGATGATCTACCGGTGTAAAGGTGGTGCCGATTACCGTATAAAGTAGTGAAACACTCGTTCATCGGGCAATCACATCTTTTATGCAGGCTAAAAAAATAATTTGCCAGCAGCAGATTGTGCCATCTAATCACGCTCAGCTGCAGGGAATTCTGTATGGAGACAAACGTTGGCATTAGTGATCGCTCCCCCCCCCATACTGTGGAGGAGATTGCTGCATTTCCATGCATCAGTCTCCTTCACTGACAAGCAGGCGATTGCCGGAAAGGAACTCTTCCTTGCTAGCAATTGTTTAATAAATGCAGTGTAATACATCTCTAACCCTTTGTTTTCCTGGAGACAAATACTATCGCAGGTGCCTGGAAGCTGCCCAACCCCCTCTGAGTACGGCTAGTTTCACATGATTAGTATTTTCCATCTGTATTTGTGAGCAAAAAACCAAGAATGGGTCCAAAACACAGAAGAGGCACAAATCTTTCCATTATACCCGTTCTCTGTTGGTTCCACTCCTGGTCTTTACTTACAAATACTGATCCTAAATACTGAGACTTATGGCAGTAAACATGCTAAGCTCCTTTTTCTAGCTACATACCTCAACCAACAGTTATCTTTGGTACTAAAGGGGTTATCCCACAAATAATTATTAATTTACTCTGTGAGATCACACAAAAATCTTTAAATGCCGCCTGGTGCTCTTTTCATTCCCTCTCAGGCCCTCCACCTAAAATGCTCAGTTGCATAGTCCTATTCCCTGGATCTTTTTATACATGGGTAGTGCAGTGTTTCCTACTTTTGACTAGACCGCAGTGAGAATCTGCATGTTAGAAGGAACTTTTTTTTCTTTTTTTCTCCAGCACTGATCACAGTAGGTTGAAATTCTAAAAGGGAAGTAAAAAGAACACCAGGGGCACCATAATAAGCATGTTACAATATCTAGACCAGGGGTGGGGAACGTCCGGCCCGCGGGCCGCATCAGGCCCGCGAGGTCCTCCAATCCGGCCCCCGAGGGCCCCCCTTGCCACTTGCAGGGCCGCACCGCCAATTAGCCAGGTGCGGCGCGGCCCTGCACACAGATAGGGGCAGAGGGAGATGAGCGCTTCCATTGTGGAAGCGCTCATCTCCATAGTCATCTGTATCGCCGTCCTCAGGACGGCGATACAGATGCCTGTATTGTACTGGGGCAGGGGAGGGAGAGGCGTCTCCCCTGCCCGTTCCTCTGATAGGCTGCAGGCACTGGGCCTGCAGCCTATCAGAGGCCGGCTCAGGCGGCGCGATGACGTCATCGCGCCGCCTGAGCCGTACATCGCGGGACACAGGCCGGAAGAGGCCTGCATCGCATCGCTGTCAGCACCATGGAGGTAAGTATAAGTGTTATTTTTTTTTTATTATTTTTTTTTTTAATTGTAGCAGTCACCGACCGTAGCCTAATTGGGGGCACTGGGGGCATTTTTACTGGCACATGGGGGCACTGGGGGCATTTTACTGGCACATGGGTCATTTTTACTGGCACATGGGGCACTGGGGGCATTTACTGGCACATGCTTTACTGGCACATGGGGGCACTGTGGGGCATTTTTACTGCACATGGGGGCACTGTGGGCATTTTTACTGGCACATGGGCACTTTTGGCATGTTTAGGCATGGGGGCACTGTGGGCATTTTTACTGGCACATGGGGGCACTGTGGGCATTTTTACTGGCACATGGGGCACTGTGGGCATTTTACTTACTGGCACATGGGGGCACTGTGGGCATTTTTACTGGCACATGGGGGCACTGGGGGCATTTTACTGGCACATGGGGGCACTGTTGGCATTTTACTGGCACATGGGGGCACTGGGGGCATTTTACTGGCACATGGGGGCCACTGTGGGCATTTTTACTGGCACATGGGGGCACTGGGGCATTTTTACTGGCACATGGGGGCACCTGGGGGCATTTTACTGGCACATGGGGCACTGTGGGCATTTTTACTGGCACATGGGGGCACTGTGGCATTTTACTGGCACATGGGGGCACTGGGGGCATTTTTACTGGCACATGGGGGCACTGGTGGGCATTTTTACTGGCACATGGGGGGGGCACTGTGGGCATTTTTACTGGCACATGGGGGCACTGTGGGCATTTTTACTGGCACATGGGGGCACTGTGGGCATTTTTACTGGCACATGGGGGCACTGTGGGCATTTTACTGGGCACATGGGGGCACTGGGCATTTTTACTGGCACATGGGGGCACTGTGGGCATTTTTACTGGCACATGGGGGCACTGTGGGCATTTACTGGCACAATGGGGGCACTGGGGCATTTTACTGGCACATGGGGGCACTGGTGGGCATTTTTTACTGGCACATGGGGGCACTGTGGGCATTTTTACTGGCACCATGGGGGCACTGTGGGCATTTTACTGGCACATGGGGGCACTGGGGGGCATTTTTACTGGCACATGGGGGCACTGGGGGCATTTTACTGGCACATGGGGGCACTGGGGGCATTTTTACTGGGCACGGGCATTTTTACTGGCACATGGGGCACTGGGGCATTTTACTGGCACATGGGGCACTGAGGGCATTTTACTGGCACATGGGGCACTGGGGGCATTTTTACTGGCACATGGGGGCATTTTTACTGGCACATGGGGGCACTGGGGGCATTTTTACTGGCACATGGGGGCATTTTTACTGGCACAAGGGGGCACTGGGGCATTTTTACTGGCACATGGGGGCATTGCTTACTGGCACATGGGGGCACTGGGGGCATTTCTTACTGGCACATGATTTTGAGGGGGAATCAATGGGGGGAACTTCTGGCGCATTATTGGGGCATTTCTTACTGGCACATAATTTGGGGGGCATCTATGGGTGGGGAGCACTTCTTACTGGCACATTGGAAGCATTATTACTTCTGGGGGCACAGTGGGGACATTAGTACTGTGGGGGGCACTATTACTGTGGGGGCACCCTGGCACAGTATCAGCGCAGTTATTTCTGGGGGACGTTATGTTCACACTATTACGGGACACTATTTGCTGGGCGCAGTTATTTTAGGACACTGTGTGCCAATAATTATTGAAGGGCACTATCTGTGTGGTACTAGTGGCACAGTACTGGGGGTGGTAGGATGATTTGTCCAGAAGATGGGAGGATGATGGAAAAGTAGTAAACTAAGATTTTTTTCTGTCAAACTGCAGAGATGAGAAATGGCTGAAAAATGGCGTCTGGTCTGAAAGGAGAAGATGAGGAAAGAGAAGATCTACATCCGAGGAGACGTCACTGGATGTAAGAGGTATGAGGCGCTGTATTATACTGGATATAAGAGGTATGGGGCTGTATTATACTGGATGTAAGAGGTATGAGGCGCTGTATTATACTGGATATAAGAGGTATGGGGCTGTATTATACTGGATATAAGAGGTATGGGGCTGTATTATACTGGATATAAGAGGTATGGGGCGCTGTATTAGGCGGGGGGGGGGGGCCCAAGCTGAACTCTTGCACCAGGGCCCATGAGCCTTTAGCTACGCCCCTGAGCCCACCCACCTCGTCACCGCGCTCCCTGCTTACTGTTCACGCAGTCATCCATCCTCAGCGCGCCAGTAGTACTGCCGCGCTGTAACCCGGCAGCCCTGTCACCCCCGCAGCCCGTATCCCGCCACCGCAGATTCATGCCCCTGTCAATTTGTAAGTAGGGCCTGTGCCCTGTCCTGTCCGGTCCCCCAAATAAAATGTCTATTAAGCCTCACATGGACTACCACCCCCACCATGCTGCAGTAAATTTTAAAGCAGCATGGTGGGGGTGGTAGTCCATGTGAGGCTATCCAAAAGCTAGCTGATATGATCTCTAATGTAATCTTTGGACAGATTTACCAGTTTTACAACTCTAACCATGCTGCAATAAAATGCAGCATGGTTAGAGTTGTAATTCTGGTAAAGTTGTGCAAAAATTACATTAGAGATCATATCAGCTGGCTTTTGGATAGCCTCACATGGACTACCACCCCCACCATGCTGCTTTAAAATTTACTGCAGCATAGTGAGGGTTGTAATCCATATGAAGCTGTCCAAAATGACATGAATCATTAATACAGGTAGCTTATGGACACCTTCATATGGATTACAACGCCCACCATGCTGCATAAAATTTTAAAAGTTGTTAATTTTGTACGGCCCTCGAATCATTTTGAAAATTTTCAAATGGCCCTCGACAGGAAAAAGGTTCCCCACCCCTGATCTAGACATAGGAGCATTTTCTTTACATGACTCCAACTGAAAACTGCTTTGCATGATGTAACAGAATAAATTAACATCATCATTACAGATTTGTCGCATAATGAAAAGTTGGCACAATGCATAAATCCGCTTGCAGACATATTCAACGTACTTGGAATGTTTTCCTTTGCTTCTTCTTAGCTTTAGTAAGGTTCTTAAAGATCTATGCATGAAAAGACAAACAGAATAATGTCAGCTGGATAGATTTAACAGTCGAATTCGTTTTGAGACGATTATTGAGCCCAGAAATAGTGCTTTTCTTATTATTCATATGGCCAATTGGATGCTCAGCAGAACCCTCAAATTTCATAACCCCTATAGGAAAGCTTCACTACAATATACAAAATACCTACATTTCACAGTTAAGGCTGAGACAAAGGCTCTGTTAGGGGATCAGGGCCTTCCTCTGGACCCTGATGGTAGGGTGACAAACTCCAAGTGCAACATAGATAATAAAAGGCCTATCCTCAGGATAGGCCATCAATATCTTAGGCTGAGCAACCTGCACCTGCATCAGCTGTTTTGGGGTAGCTCTAGCACCAGAAGTCAGGGACAGAACTATACAGCTCCTTCCATTATGTAGCGGATGGAGCTGGTTAAAGCAGCTCTGCTCCTATTCACTACACATGGATAGCACAGTTCCAGAGCATGAGCTACCCTGAAACAGCTGAGCAGTGGGGCACAGGGTGTAGGACCCCCAGCAACTGGTCATCACAGATTCTGTCAAAAATACAGCACAAAATAGCACAGTATACTGCATTATTTGTGCCGGTAAAATGCAAACATGATGGACCCAATTATGGTCTGGCAATGTTCATCTTAGTTATGTGTCAGCTCCAGCATGTTACTTATTTTTGTTTTCCTTCTTCTATAACTGAGCAGAAATCATTAGCATCAATGTGAACAACCCCTATCATCTACAGGACAGTAAGCAAAACAAATTACAAATTAAATGTAAATACATACTTCTACACTAAGTTTTGTTGTGCATTCGAGGTGGAATGCTAGCTTCCTATTCCCACAGGGCATTCCATTGTGGGGACAAAAAGGACAGTAAGGCTGCCCATACACATTAGATTCATTGCAGTGTATTGTGCCAATTATGATCCAATCAAGAGAACATATCCACGGCACTCACCCAATTTTGCTAAATGTCCTTTTATTTGTATAGTGCTCGATACAGGCAGGTAACAATATACCGTGTTTCCCCGAAAATAAGACAGTGTCTTATTTCTTTTTTTTCTCCGGAAAAAGGGTTAGGGCTTATTATTGGGGTAGGTCTTATTTTTGCCCCCACTGAATATATATGTCATTTTTGGCCCCTATAAATATATACTGGTATGTCATTTTTTTGCCCCCGGGCCCCTGTGCACACACAAAATAAGCTTACCTACACTCCGCTCCAGACTTCTTCTCTCCCAATCCTGTCATCCGGCGTGTACTGTGTCATCCCGTCAACCAGCATGATCCCGCGAGACCCGGTGCTGAGGTCACGTCTCGCGGGATCATCACAGGGGAGACGTCTTGCAGCACCGGATAGGCTATGGGTATAGGTATAGGTAACTAACTGCGCAGCGCTGCGTAGGTAGCGTCACCAGCAGAGAGGCCCTGACTGGCCATTAAAATCACCCCGCCAGGACCGTAACCCTATTCTCAATGTACCTAGGGCTTATTTTTGGAGTAGGGCTTATATTTTAAGCCTACTCCAAAAACAGGGTAAAATAGCACTAGGGCTTATTATCGGGATAGGTCTTATTTTTGGGGAAACAGGGTAGAACAATACCTCAGCCTACGGCCGTCTAAGGCCTTCTCATAGAGTGCTGTGGATATGTTCTCTTGGGTGGATCATAATTTTTCTATTGGATCACGCAGCACCGCCCTCAATTTATCGTTCTTCTAACCTCTGTATATATGGTCATGGTGTGTGGTGCAGACCGTCTGCATTCTTGTATTTTGCCAATTATGTAATCCATATGGGGGCAGGCATCAGGGAGACACAATGACAGGGCATGATAGATAAGCCACTGTCAGAAGGGTCTACTACTGCTGGTTTCCATGTTCCCCTTTAAAATAAAAATGCATGCTCGCCTCAGCAGGAGGAGGTGAGGAGAGATAGTCAAGTGACAGCTATTTTTGTGTATGGCCAACTGAACTGTTAGGCCACATGTCTGATGGTAGGGTGACAAACTCCAAGTGCAACATAGATAATAAAAGGCCTATCCTCAGGATAGGCCATCAATATCTTAGGCTGAGCAACCTGCACCTGCATCAGCTGTTTTGGGGTAGCTCTAGCACCAGAAGTCAGGGACAGAACTATACAGCTCCTTCCATTATGTAGCGGATGGAGCTGGTTAAAGCAGCTCTGCTCCTATTCACTACACATGGATAGCACAGTTCCAGAGCATGAGCTACCCTGAAACAGCTGAGCAGTGGGGCACAGGGTGTAGGACCCCCGGCAACTGGTCATTGGAAATGGCCTATGTTATTGGCGGGGTCTAACTCCCCATCACTCCACAGATTAGTTGTTCTGCAGTAGCTCAGTCTTCAGAAGTCAGCGACAGAACTACACAGCTCCATCTGTTGTGCAGTGGACAGAGCTGGTAACTAGAGTGCTGCTCCCCTTCACTTCAATGGGCAGTTATATGCTCTAGTACACAATGGAAAGAACTGTGCAGTTCCGCAGCCAAACTGATGCAGGTTAGGCCAGCAGCCTAAAAAACAACACTTACAAGATAACCAGAGTGTAAGATGACCTACCGTATAATTCCCACCATAAGTGAAAGACCCCAAAGGGCTGTGCTGGCTGTCCACCACTTATCAGACTTGATGTGAATAACTCCAGCATCTGCTGCCCAGGCCATATGCTCACATGGATAGTATAGCTGGTCAAATATGTTGCCCAAGACAGAGATCCACCTGATGAGACAGTCTTTTTCCTAATGTTATACAACCAGGGAGATTTTAGGGAATGCATTTGCTTTTCTGCGTGTTTTATTAAAAAATAAAAACGGAAATATTGACATCGTAGTATGCCTAGCAACAATATGTAGATAAGATGCATGGACCTATAGAAAGGACCAACAGCAACAGTTCACATAGAGTGAAGTTTATGAAGAGTACATGGAAATGCTATTCAGAAAATATGACAAAGCCCGCTGCTTAGTACAGTAGGCCATGTTTAAAGGGAAACTGTCATCTCCGAAACACCCCCGAACTAGAGTAAGTGTTGTATAGTGTAAGTGATGATGAATCCGAACATGTAAGTTTTATCTTCATACTCACTTCCATTCTGATGTTGTGCTCTGACAAACCAGTAGTAAAATGCACTCACTGAACTCCAGTGCTCACTCACATAATGGAGAGGACTCAAAGAAGAGTCCAATGAGTGCATTTTACTGCAAGTTTGTGGGAGCACAGCGTCGGAATGGAAGTGAGTATGAAGATAAAACTTACATATTCGGATTCAGCATCACTTACAGTGTACACCGCTTACTCTAGTTCAGGGGGTGTTTTGGTGATGACAGGTTCCCTTTAAGGAGATGTGCTTGTTTCATTCATTACAATGTGTTGCCTCACACCGCCGACTCTTCTGCTCCAGCCCAAGAGAGGGATCAAAGAGGTTTCCGCTGACAGATATGTGCTTTGTTTCTTCTACTAATGATCAGGGAATCAGGCACTCAAGGTCTTTCCTGATGAAGAATATTTAAAAACTTTGGGGGAATGTATCAAATTTGCATGACAGAAAACGGTCTTTCAAAAGTTTCAATGTGGAAGTGGTCCAGTAATTCATTTGGAGACAGATTTATCACTACAATTTTTTAGTCACAAAAGCACAACAGCTGGAGGGGGGTACAGGAAGAGTGCAAAAACATTTTTCTACAGTTTTAAAAAGCTTATGATAAAATTATTATATTCCATGGGACTTTTGATAAATTTGCCACACGGTCTGCCAACTTTGACTTCAAAAGGTTGCATCTTGATACATTCCCCCATGTATATTACTAAGGGTCTTTTCACACTGTGTTTATAGTCTACCTTTACCATATGCTCTGGGAAAGTTTCTAGGCTCATAGACCCATTTGCTTCGGTTTCCATTTTTAATGCACAAAATAGTATACATTTTTTAACATGGACAGCAATCGATGACTGATGCCACTCAGTGACATCCATTAAACTTATTCTCCCTCTGACAGAAGCGTTGGATGCACACTGCTGACATAAAGGGAGATTCTCATGTCAATTTAAAGGGGTTTTCCAGGCTTTTAATATTGATGACCTATCCTCAGGCTATCAGGTCATCCATATTAGATCGGCTGGGGTCCGATCAGCTTTGTCAAGAGAAGGCAAGCACCGTGCACGTGTGCAGTCTCCTGTCTCTCTTCCTGTTTGCCATAGACATAACAGCAGCGGGCAGGAAGAGAGACAGGAGACGGCACGTGTTCACATCACCTGCCTTCTCTTCATACAGCTGATCGGTGGGGGTGCTGGGTGTCGGACCCCCTCTGATCTGATATGGATAACCTATTCCGACGATAGGTAATCAATATTAAAAGCCAGGAAAACCCCTTTAAAGGTGTTGTACAGGTTTAGAAAAATACTTTCAAAAACCGGTACTGGTAGACCTGTCCATGGGTTGTAAATTTACCAGACAAGAACTGAACAAATAGGACATCCAATAAGACTGACTTGGATGTTTTTCGTTTTTTTTGTTTAAATAAAACTCACTAGACTTTTTAAGGGGTTGTCTTACTTTAGCAAACAACATTTATCATGTAGAGAAAGTTAATACAATGCACTATTTAAAGGGAGTCTGTCACCTCATTTTCACCTATATAACTAACAGCACTGCCCCACAGAAGATTGCAGACACATCCCAGACATACCTGTGTGCACTGTGTGTCTGTATTACATGTCCAGGAAAAGCACTTTTATTCTGCAGGAAAACAGCTCCCAAGTGCCGGGCTGAAAGTGAAAGTAAAAACAGCTTTCTCTCCCGACTCTAACAGCTATATCTTCTGATATACTGGATGTAATGCTGTGATTTTGGTATCATTGAAAGCTTGGAATACCAGCTTTCAAAGAAGGTCAGAAGGTAATTTTTCTATCTGCTACCAACCCCCAGATAGGAGCAGCTAAATCAGCCCTCCCCTCTTCAGTCTGGTTTGCTTTGGGCACTTGCAGCAGCAGAGCTGGGCACTTGGGAGCTGTTTTCCTGCAGAATAAAAGTGCTTTTCCTGGACATGTAATACAGACACACAGTGCACACAGGTATGTCTGGGATGTGTATGCAATCTTCTTAGGGGCAGTGCTCTTAGTTATATTGGTGACAAAACAGGTAAAAGACTCCCTTTAATGTATTGTTATTATCCATATTGCCTCCTTTGCTGGCTGGATTCATTTTTCCATCACATAATAAAGTGCTCGTTTCCATGGTTACGACCACCCTGCAATCCGACAGCTGTAGTCACGTTCGCACACTGCTGCTGGATTGCAAGGTGGTTGTAACCATAGAAAGAAGCGGTGTATAATTTGAGGGAAAAAAGCCAGCAAAGGAGGCAATATGGACAACAACAATACATTAGTAAGTGCCTTCTATTAACTTTCTCTACATCTTAAATGCCTTCTGCTGAAGTGTGATAAACCTTTTAAGGGGCTTTCCAGAAATATAAAAATAAATATGAGGTAGACTTAATATGGACACCTTCAAGGGCGTTTTTTAAATTCTACTTATTTTGGGCTAAAAATCTTTTTTTCAGTTGGTCTCTAATCAAATTTTCAGCCACTTTCGCAATATAACAGTGTAATCTGTGTAACTGCAGAGCAGCAGAGTTCTGTGGTTACATTTAATCCCATCATCTGATGGCTTATGTGAATTGTTTATCCCTCATGAGAAGAACTGAGCTGTAATGAGTATTTATTAGGTGTCAAAACATCAAAGAACAGGGCTACACAGCCTGAGCAGGCAGCTCTGCTGGATATCAGGACTCTGGACTCCAGGTGAATAAAGACAGTCTCTGCAGATACACTCCTCGGCTTCTCTGTTACTTGGCAATATAATGACATGGTGTTCAATCACAAAGTGCTGCTTTCAGAAGTCACTCATCCAGTGTTCCCAGTCGCATTTTTGCCCTTCTGGGTAGATTCACATGCAGATTTGTTGCAGAAATTTCTCACACTGAAATGTTACATATAGCTTGTTTCTGCAGCATCACCGCAGATTTCTGCTGTAACAAATGTGAAAATAAGCCACGTGTGAATCTACTCTAAAAGGGCTTTTTAACAATCAGAAGCCCTGAAAAGGTCACCCAAATAAATAAAAAAAAGTCACTTCAGCAAGTGGCCTTTGTCTTGTAGGCAGTTAATACGAAGCACTTACTGTGTATTGGGATTGTCCATATTGCTTCCTTTGTTGGCTGGATTTATTTTTCCATCACGTTATACACTGCTCGTTTCCATGGTTACAACCACCTTGTAATCCAGCAGCGATGGTGCCGGCCTCTCTGGTGCCCGGAGTGTGCATGAGATGACACTTTTTCCTTTATTGTCCACGCATAGCCACCACTACAGGATTACAGGGTAGTAACTAGCACCGCTATGGAAACTAGCAGTGTATAATGTGATGGAAAAATGAAAATATGGACAATCAGAATACATTACAATGTGGCTTGTATCAACTTTGTTTGACGTGAGACAAAAAACTACTCTGGTTTCTGTGCCAACAGAAACAAGTTTGCTCTGTTGTTTACTTGCTGACACGATGGCATGCCATGCATAATGATGTCAAATTGTGACTACTGCAGTCTCTGCGGTCATGTGACATGATATCACTATAACAGTGCTCTACAACTTCAGTGCCAAAACCAGGAGAACAAAATAGTGGAAATGAACCATAGAATATATGATTTCCTTTGACATCATAGACACAGCAGAACTAATGTGCCTGCATATGGAATTATGGGCTGCGGTTTGCTGATGTCATATCTACAACATGTACACATTGATCAACTAACCTTCTGTCCTAGACCATACTGAAATGAGTAGGCCAGCATGGACAAGTCATCAAATAATCTCAGTACCGTCCTGCAGTGGCTCAGCTGAGACGCCACAATGAGAAGGCTCATTCCACACTGCTGCTTCTCTCCATACTTCTGTGTAATGGCTCCACCGAACAGCTGACAGCCATAGCATAGCGTCCGTATCTAACATGAGAGAAAGAGAAAAACAAAGAAAGCAATATAATGTCCTTATAAACTCCCAAACTAAAATTTCCAGCAGATCATACCCGAAAATACATTGCATGTATGTGAAGCTCCAGTTTAATGGGTATATTAGTGGAAAGATGAAGACACCAGCAGAATCCAAGCTGTAACTTGTCAATACAGTGCTACAAAGAATGCTGATGCCTACAGTGCCTTGCGAAAGTATTCGGCCCCCTGGAACTTTTCAACCTTTTGACACATTTCAGGCTTCAAACAAAAAGATATAACATTTTAAATTTTTGGTGAAGAATCAACAACAAGTGGGTCACAATTGTGAAGTGGAACGAAATTTATTGGATCATTTAAACTTTTTTTGTAATAATAAAACTGAAAAGTGGGGCGTGCAAAATTATTCGGCCCATTTACTTTCAGTTCAGAAAACTCACTCCAGAAGTTCATTGAGGATCTCTGAATGATCCAATGTTGTCCTAAATGACTGATGAAGATAAATAGAATCCACCTTTGTGTAATCATAAATGCACCTGCTCTGTGATAGTCTCAGAGTTCTGTTTAACCCCTTCCCGACCGGTGCCGTACATGTACGACGCTCGGGCGGTGCGGGGACATGACGCCCGCTCGCCTGTGCGGCGGGCGTTATGGCCGGCAAGTCTCTGCTGTTTCTAACAGCAGAGACTTGCGGCTACTTACCGCAATCGGCGGCGTCTTCCGATGGGCTTCTTATTTCTTGTGGGCCCTTCTGAAGTCTTCCGGTGGCGTCTGAACCCGGAAGCGGTTCGCTTCCGGGTGATGTACAGACGACCCGATTGGCCAATCGGGCCGTCTGTACACGCTATGAAAGCTGTAATCCTCGCTGGTGAGGATTACAGCTTTCAAAGTGCAATTCTTATTTTGGCCACTAGTTGGCAGGTCAGGATTAGAAATGAGCAATCATGAGTTTTAATTCAAGATTAAAAATCAGAGATTGCTCATAGTGAAAAAATAAAAAGTACAATATATTAGCTCATATTTGAGCTTTCAAATAATAAAAATTTTTTTAAAAAAAGTTAAAAAATATCTAAAAAATAAAAAAAAATATAAAAGTTTAAATCACCCCCCTTTCCGTATAATTAAAAAATAAATACCTAAATAAAAATAAATATAGACATCATGGGTATCACCGTGACCGAAAACGCCCGTACTTTTAAAATAAAAAAAAAATTTCCAACACGTTGAATTGTGTGGCGGAAAAAAGCGTCAAAATGGCGATTCGCTGTTTTTTGTTGCTTTTTTTTTCTAAAAAAATTAAGTAAAAAGCAATCAACAACTTTATAATTTTTTTATCACTATCAAAACACAAGAAAAACTATACATGTTAGGTACCGCTGGATTCGTACTGACCTGTAGAATGAAAGTAACTGGTCAGTTTTAATGAACAGCGAACACCGTAAATAAAAAACACGGAAAACTGTAGCGGAATAGTGGTTTTTTTGCAATTTCACCCGATTTGGAATTTTTTTCCCGCTTGCCACTACACCATAGGCAATAATAAATGGTGGCGTTTGAAAGTACAACTTGTCCCGCAAAAAACAAGCCTCATACAGCTATGTGAACAGAAAAATAAAAAAGTTATGGCTGTATGAAGGCAAGGAGCAAAAAACGAAAACGCAAAACCGAAAAACCTCCGGTCGTGAAAGGGTTAAAGCACAGAGAGCATCATGAAGACCAAGGAACACACCAGGCAGGTCCGTGATACTGTTGTGGAGAAGTTTAAAGGCGGATTTAGATACTTTCATCTCAAAATCTCAAACAAGGAGAAGACTGATCAGAGATGCAGCCAAGAGGCTGCATAATCACTCTGGATGAACTGCAGATCTACAGCTGAGGTGGGAGAGTCTGTCCATAGGACAACAATCATTCGAACACTTCACAAATTTGGCCTTTATGGAAGAGTGGCAAGAAGAAAGCCATTTCTCAAAGATATCCATAAAAAGTCTTGTTTAGTTTGCCACAAGCCACCTGGGAGACACACCAAACATGTGAAAGAAGGTGCTCTGGTCAGATGAAACCAAAATCCAACTTTTTGGAAACAATGCAAAACGATATGTTTGGCGTAAAAGCAACACAGCTCATCACCCTGAACACACCATCCCAACTGTCAAACATAGTGGTGGTGGCAGCATCATGGTTTGGGCCTGCTTTTCATCAGCAGGGACAGGGAAGATGGTTAAAATTGATGGGAAGATGGATGGAGCCAAATACAGGACCATTCTGGATGAAAACCTATTGGAGTCTGCAAAAGACCTGAGACTAGGACAGAGATTTATCTTCAAACAAGACAATGATCCCAAACATAAAGCAAAATCTACAATGAAATGGTTCAAAAATAAACGTATCCAGGTCTTAGAATGGCCAAGTCAAAGTCCAGACCTGAATCCAATTGAGAATATGTGGAAAGAGCTGAAAACTGCTGTTCACAAATGATCTCCATCCAACCTCAAAGAGCTTGAGTTGTTTTGCAAGGAAGAATGGGCAAGAATTTCAGTCTCTAGATGTGCAAAACTGAGAGAGACATACCCCAAGCGACTTGCAGTTGTAATCGCAGCAAAAGGTGGCGCAACAAAGTATTAATGCAATGGGGCCGAATAATTTTGCACGCCCCACTTTTCAGTTTTATTATTACAAAAAAAGTTTAAATGATCCAATAAATTTCATTCCACTTCATAATTGTGACCCACTTGTTGTTGATTCTTCACCAAAAATTTAAAATGTTATATCTTTTTGTTTGAAGCCTGAAATGTGGCAAAAGGTTGAAAAGTTCCAGGGGGTCGAATACTTTTGCAAGGCACTGTATGTGAAACACTACTGAAAGCCATCTGTGGAAATTTGAAATTTCCAGCACTTCTTTAGGAAAATGCTTACGACTATGGTAACCACAGGCTTTCGTCAATCACGAGAATGGGGGACTGTTCTCCCCAGTTTGCTTACGGACTGTACAGGACTGTGGAGTCAGTGAGCCAAAGTACTGACTTGACTCCTGAATTTTTCACACTCCGACTCCTTCATAAACAACCAATAATTTAGTGATAAATTTCCTGTAGTAAAATAGTGAAATCAGGATTTTTCTTACTATCATGTAAGTATCAGTAATCAGGCTCCTTAATTACACAATACTAATAATTTTTTTTTAAGCTGTAGCCCAAGTTCGTACATTTCTAATGATTCCACTGTCACCCTGTGTCAATAACCCCTATATCTTGTGGTGGATCTGCTTAAGTTATGAAGAAGCGCAGGCCTCTACATAACTTCAGAGCATCCAGCGACAGTCTAAATGTAAGCCAGCTTCCTCGATGGCTGACATTTAGACCATTTTATACACCTAAAACAGATGCAGAAAATGATGAATAAGAGGGGCTATTGGTATGTCCCCCTTCCCCGCCACGCCCACTTTTATTTAGATCTGACGTGAGTGGGGAAAAATCGTAGATTGCGGCACAACTGTTGTGACGCCATCTGCGCCTGAAATATGCCTAATATAGCCATATTTCAGGATAATAAATTACCCCCTTAGTGTCTCCCACTCGCATACCACCTCCTTGTCCCAATCTCTGCTCGTGTCCCTCAAGGATCTGTCCTAGACTTCCTGCTCTTCACAATCTACGCCTGGCATAGCTCAGAGAGTCCGATGGATTTCAGTGTCACTTTTATGCTAACAACACGCAAATTTACTTCTCAGGCCAGATATCACCACTTTACTTTCCAGAATCCCACACTGCCTATCTTCTATATGCTCCATTTTTTCCTCTCACTTTCTAAATTTATCATCTTTTCCCCTTCTCACTAACTCCCCCCCACCCCTCCAACAGACCTATCCATCATGGTCAATGGCTACACGCTCTCCCCGGTCAACCAAATCTGCTGCCTTGGAGTAACCTTTGATTCTAACCGCTCCTTCAAACCGCACATCCAAAACTTTTCCACTACCTACTGCCTCCAACTCAAAAATATCTCGAATCCGTGCATTCCTCAACCAAGAGTCTGCAAAAATGTTTTTACACACCCTCATCATCTCCTGCCTAGACTACTGTAACACTGTCTGTCCTCTGTTGCCTTCCATCTAGCACCCTCACATCCCTCCAATCTATCCTCAACTCTGCCTGACTAATCCACCTCTCCCCCTTCTTACTCCTCTGCCAATCATATACAGTGGGGAAAAAAAGTATTTAGTCAGCCACCAATTGTGCAGGTTCTCCCACTGAAAAAGATGAGAGAGGCCTGTAATTGACATCGTAGGTAGACTTCAACTATGAGAGACAAAATGAGAAAACAAATCCAGAAAATCACATTGTCTGATTTTTAAAGAATTTATTTGCAAATTATTGTGGAAAATAAGTATTTGTTCAATAACAAAAGTTCATCTCAATACTTTGTCATTGCCAACAAAGGATATATAACAGAGGTCAAATGTATTCTGTAAATCTTCCCAAGGTTGGCACACACTGTTGCTGGTATGTTGGCCCATTCCTCCATGCAGATCTCCTCTAGAGCAGTGATGTTTTGTGGCTGTCGCTGGGCAACACAGACTTTCAACTCCCTCCAAAGGCTTTCTATGGGGTTGAGATCTGGAGACTGGCTAGGCCACTCAAGGACCTTGAAATACTTCTTATGAAGCCACTCCTTCATTTCCCTGGCGGTGTGCTTGGGATCATTGTCATGATGAAAGACCCAGCCACGTTTCATCTTCAATGCCCTTGCTGATGGAAGGAGGTTTGCACTCAAAATCTCACGATACATGGCCCCATTCATTCTTTCATGTACATGGATCAGTCGTCCTGGTCCCTTTGCAGAGAAACAGACCCAAAACATGATTTTGCCATCCCCATGCTTCACAGTAGGTATGGTGTTCTGTGGTTTGGTGTTCTTTTGGTTCTCTAGCAAACTTCAGACGGGCCCGGATATGTACTGGCTTAAAGGGGTTGTCCGGGTTCAGAGCTGAACCCGGACATACCTTTCAATTCACCCAGGCAGCCCGCCTGAACAGGGCATCGGAGCATCCTATGTTCCGATGCCCTCCTTTCCCCTGCGCTAATTAGCGCAGGGCAAAGGAATTTAGCCCGGTTCTGGCAACGTACCGGGCTCTGTCAGGCGGAGGCTTCCGCCCGGCAGTGAGCCCGGTGACATCATCGGCGCTGATGGGCGGGCTTTAGAGCTGCCCTAGCCATTCAAACGGCTAGGGCAGCGCTAAAGCCGGCCCATTACGGCCGGTGATGTCACCGAACTCACTGCCAGGCGGAAGCCTCCGCCCCAGCAGTGTATGTTTACAAACAAAAGAGCCCTTGCCCTGCGCGATCCAGCGCAGGGCAAGGGAGGGCATTGGAGCATGAGATGCTCCAATGTCCTGTTCAGGAGGGCTGCCGGAGTGAGAACCTGGGTATGTCCGGGTTCAGCTCTGAACCCGGACAACCCCTTTAAGCAGGGGGACACGTCTGGCACTGCAGGATCTGAGTCCCTGGCGGCGTAGTGTGTTACTGATGGTAGCCTTTGTTACATTGGTCCCAGCTTTCTGCAGGTCATTCACTAGGTACCCCCGTGTGGTTCTGGGATTTTTGCTCACAGTTCTTGTGATCATTTTGACCCCACGGGGATCTTGCGTGGAGCCCCTGATCGAGGGAGATTATCAGTGGTCTTGTATGTCTTCCATTTTCTAATTATTGCTCCCACAGTTGATTTCTTCACACCAAGCTGCTTGCCTATTGCAGATTCAGTCTTCCCAGCCTGGTGCAGGTCTACAATTTTGTTTCTGGTGTCCTTTGACAGCTCTTTGGTATTCACCATAGTAGAGTTTGGAGTGTGACTGTTTGAGGTTGTGGACAGGTGTCTTTTATACTGATAACAAGTTCAAACAGGTGCTATTACTACAGGTAATGAGTGGAGGACAGAGGAGCCTCTTAAAGAAGAAGTTACAGGTCTGTGAGAGCCAGAAATCTTGCTCGATTTGTAGGTGACCAAATACTTATTTTCCACCATAATTTGCAAATGAATTCTTTAAAAATCAGACAATGTGATTTTCTGGATTTGTTTTCTCATTTTGTCTCTCATAGTTGAGGTCTACCTATGATGTCAATTACAGGCCTCTCTCGTCTTTTTAAGTGGGAGAACTTGCACAATTGGTGGCTGAATAAATACTTTTTTTCCCCACTGTAAGACCATCCACAACCTGTCCCCTCCGTACATCTGAGCAACTTTCCTGATACATCCTCACAAGACCTCCTTCTCTACTCTCCTCTTATCACCTCTTCCCACAATCACCTCCAAGATTTCTCCTGTACATCCCCTGTACTCTGGAACTCTCTACCACAACATATCAAACTCTCATCTACAGTGGAAACCTTCAAAACAAAACTGAAAAGCCAGCTCTTCAGACAAACCCACAATGTACAGTAACTCTATTGCTACTATACCACCATGACCAGCTTTACCCACACCTACTGTGTCCTTCTCCCATACCTTGTAGATTGTAAGCCCTCGGGGGCAGGGTCCTCTCTCCTTCTGTACCAGTTTGTAACTCGTCAGGTTAATGCTTATTGCAATTGTTTTGTATTATGCATGTTCACCCCTTATTATATGTACAGCACCATGGAATGAATAGCTATGTAATAATGAATCCTTTCGCTATGGCGCTGGAGCAATGTGGAAACATGGCTCCCGCTCGCACAAGCAGCGGGCGTCATGGCCGGGAGATCTCTGCTGTTTCAAACAGATTGCAGTAATTAAAGGCATTAGATGCAGTGATAAAGTGAGATTATGGCATATAACATAGTAACATGGTAACATAGTTTAGAAGGCCGAAAAAAAGACATCTGTCCATCCAGTTCGGCCTGTTATCCTACAAGTTGATCCAGAGGAAGGCAAAAAACCCCTGTGAGGTAGAAGCCAATTTTCCTCACTATAGGGGAAAAAAATTCCTTCCCGACTCCAATCAGACAATCAGAATTACTCCCTGGATCAACAACCCCTCTCTAATTACCATAACCTGTAATACATCCAGGCCCCTCTTGAACTCTTTTAGTGAACTTACCATCACCACCTCCTCAGGCAGAGAGTTCCATAGTCTCACTGCTCTTACAGTAAAGAATCCTCTTCTATTTTTGTGAACAAACCTTTTTTCCTCCAGGCGCAGAGGATGTCCCCTCGTCATGGTCACAGTCTTTGGGATAAAGAGATCATGGGAGAGATCTCTGTACTGACCCCTGATATAAATGCGCAAAAACCCAAAAGCTTGCCTTCCGGGCTTCCTACAGACGCCCCATGTGGCCAATCCAGGCATCGGCAGTTGCTCTCAACACTGTAAGCCTCGCATTAAGGATAAGAAATGAGCAATTTCAAATGAAAAATGTCATTATAAAAATCTCTGATAGAACACAATAAAAAATAAAAAAAAAACTATTCATGGGCTCATATTTAAACTTCAAAATCATCCAAAATTTTTTAAAAAGTTAAAACATATAAAAAATAAAAAAATTGTAAAAGTTTAAATCACAACCCTTTCCGTATAATTAAAAAATAAATACCTAAATAACAATAAATATAAACATCATGGGCATCACTGCGACCGAAAACGCCCAAAGTATATAAAAAAAAAATTGGTGAATTGGTGAAATTACGGTGAATTGCGTAACAGACAATTTGCCATTTTTTCATTGCTTCTCTTAATCCAAAAATGTAATAAAATGTGATAAAAAAGTCACACAGACTCCAAAATGTTATCAATAAAAAGTACGGATTGTCCCGCAAAAATTGTGCCCCTAAACAGCTCAGTGGATATAACTATTAAAAAGTTCTGGGGGTCAGAATAGGCGATGTAAAAAATAAAATTAAGTTTAAATAATTTTTACACTATTTAGACATAAAAAACCTATACATGCGGAATATTGTTGTAATTGTACTGACCCAGAGAATGAAGGGCATGGGTCAGTTTTGCCACAAACAAAACGCCATGGGAAGAAAACCCGTAAAACGGTGGAGGAATTGAGTTTTGGAATTTTTTTACCGCTTCCCACTACATTTTATGTCATAATTAATGGCGGCATTCGAAAGTACAACTTGTCCTGCAAAAAATAAGCTCTCATACAGCTATGTGAACGAAAATATAAAAACATTATGGCTCACGGAAAATAGGGAAGAAAAATAAAAACGTAAAAACGAAAAAAACCCTGGTAGTGAAAGGGCTAATAGTAATAGTAGGATGTAGGGTTGCCCCGGGTATAGAACTTTTGATACTTCGATACTTTTACATCCGGATCGAAGCAATACCGGGATTTTCTGTTTTCCGATACTAGGCTGGGCAGAGAACATGGTGAGCGGCGAGGGCGGCGCGTACCATGTTCTCCTGAGCTGGCACACAGTGGAGGAGGAAGGGAGTACCTCCCCACTGTGACGCAGCCGCCGCTGCCACCAATGAAAGGATTAAAGGGGAGCTGTGAATCTGCTTCCGTCGACTACATACAAATGAATGGGCGCGGTGGCTGCTCATGCTCATTTCTATGGGTGCAGCGGGCACAGCGCTCCCCGCTCCATTCTTGATATAGGTGCGGGTCCCACCACTGACAATGGGGGAATATCCTAGCGATATATCCCCATTGTCTAAGATGGGAATACCCCTTTAATTATTAAATATTAGGTATCGCCAAGTCTGAACTATTAAAATATTTAAAAATATCTACTATGTGGTGAACAGAGTAAGAAGAAAAAAAAAAAAAAAAACAACGATTCGCCATTTTTTTAGTCACCTTGTCCCCCCCAAAAAATAGGATAGGACTATTCTATCCTATTCATGGACATTCCATAAAATATGGATTGCACATAGCGTGTTTTTTTTTGCGTTGTATCGAGTATCACAATACTCGGAGGAGCTGCTTATGTGGCTTCGCAACCAGCCAGCAGTACATAGACAGGTCCGCTGTCAATGTTCCTTGTGTCTGCCAGAATTCTGCAGTGGCAAAATCTACATTTTTGTTGTGTTATTTATAGCTTAACCCTTTCAGTACCGAGCCACTTTTCACCTTAAAGAGGACCTTTCATGACTTTAAAAAAATGAATCTGCACTATCTACCTGATAGTGCGTCCCCCACTGATGCCAGCAGCGTTGTTTTCTTAGCAAATTGTCCCCCGGTGGCTTCACACGGGCCCCCCGTTCTTCGGTCCGGCTTTATGCTAATTAGAAGGCATCGGAACAGGGAGGAGGAGACTCCCTGTTCCTCAATGGGCGTTGCTTCTGCCCTGCTGTGAGCGCTGTCCAATCAGAGCGGACCGCTCACAGCAGGGCCGAAGGAGTTCAACCCTGCTGTGAGCGGTCCGCTCTGATTGGACAGCGCTCACAGCAGGGCAGAAGCAACGCCCATTGAGGAACAGGGAGTCTCCTCCTCCCTGTTCCGATGCCTTCTAATTAGCATAAAGCCGGACCGAAGAACGGGGGGCCCGTGTGAAGCCACCGGGGACAATTTGCTAAGAAAACAACGCTGCTGGCATCAGTGGGGGACGCACTATCAGGTAGATAGTGCAGATTCATTTTTTAAAAGTCGTGAAAGGTCCTCTTTAAATCCCAGGCCGATTTTTGCAAATCTGACATGTGTCACTTTATGTGGTAATAACTTTAGAACGCTTTTACTTATCTAGGCCATTCTGAGATTGTTTTCTCGTGACACATTGTACTTCATGACAGTCATAAATTTGAGTCAATATATTTCACCCTTATTTATGAAAAAATCCCAAATTTACCAAAAATTTTGAAAAATTAGCAAATTTCCAAATGTCAATTTCTCTACTTTTAAAATACATAGTAATACCTCCAAAAATAGTTATTACTTTACATTCCCCATATGTCTAGTTTATGTTGGCATTATTTTGTAAATGTCATTTTATTTTTTTAGGACGTTAGAGGGCTTAGAAGTTTAGAAGCAATTTCAACAAAATTTCTCAAAAAATATTTTTGAGCACCAATTCAGTTATAAAGTGATTTTGTGAGGCTTACCTAATGGAAACCCCCCATAAATTAACCCATTTTAGAAACTACACCCCTCAAGTTATGAAAAACTGATGTTACAAACTTTATTAACCCTTGAGGTGTTCCACAAGAATTAAAGGAAAATGGAGGTGAAATTTCAAAATTTCACTTTGTTTGGTAGATTATTCATGTTAATAATTTTTTTCTTGCAACACAGCAAGGATTAACAGTAAACTAAACCTCAATATACATTGCTCTGATTCTGCAGTTTACAGAAATACCCCATATGTGGTGGTAAACATCTCTATGGGTTTGTGGCAGTGGTCAGAAGGAAAGGAGCGCCATAAGGATTTTGGAGGCAGATATTGCTAGAATAGTTTTTAGGCACCATTTTGTAATTGAGAGACCCTGACGTACCCCTACAGTGGAAACCCTCAAAGAGTGACCCCATTTTGGAAACTACACCCTTCAACGAATATATTAAGGGGGGTACTGGCCACTT